>CM046427.1:44824049-45046426 GCA_025506505.1 Flaveria sonorensis | reverse complement strand
TCAACCATCTCCATCCACAATCTTCAACCTCATCACAGCTTCTTCACACCAAGGGAGTGGTTAACTGGGAGCATAGCTTACCAGCTGGATCTTTCTGGGTTTCAATGAGCAATTATCTGCTGGTGCTGGTCAACATGGTGGTGAACATCCTTTTGGGAATCTTGCTCTCATGGCCCTGGAGTCTACTGAGGGTTCCTGCTCAGATGCTTCATCTTACAGGTAACCCAGATATCTTCTGAGGCTAAAGCCAAGTTATGTTCTGAATCATGCATAGCTGCCTTTGTCTCTATTAGAGAGGCAAATGTAGCTTTAATCAATCAAAATCTTGAGCTTGAGAAAACTATTTCCAAAAGAAAAGATGAGTATGTGTCTGCACTTAATGACAAAGATGATGAGATTACAAGCTTAAATGCCAACTTAATGATGAAAAGGCTAAGGTAGAGGTCATACTCGAGAACCACAGAAGTCTCAAAGAGACACTTGCAGCTACCCAAGTTGAGTGTGACCGGGTAACATCCTGCAAGGGATTTGAAATGCTTCTCAGCAAGCAAACAGCTTCAAATGTGAAGTTTGGAATAGGTTACAATCATACTGCACCACCTACTGATTTTACTTCAAAATCAATAGTAAAATCTGAAGGTGAAATTAATTTCCAAACCACATCATCATGTGATTCATCCTCAAATGATAATACAAAATTAGAGGATGAAGTCAGTGTTAAGATCTCAGCAAATCAATTGCCTGATGGTTTAAATGCTGATAAACACATGAAGCTGAGAAATTCAGATGTTGTTCCTCAAAGTACTCCAAGTACTGAAGGGCAAGTCACAACATCTGAAAAGCATTTCAAATCTGATGAAATAAAAGGATTAACAACTGCTGAGGAATCTATCATACGGTCTTTCAGGACGGATAGAGAACAGCTGAAGAACAAGTCTTCAGTTGTTACCGATCCTTCAGTACTTAACACAAGTACTGAAAGGAGGAAAGTACTGAAGATCACACCTTCAGTAGTTTCCACTTCAGCAGTTGATCAATCCAAGATGAAGAATAAGCCATGTGAAATATGTGGTAAATTCAATCATCTATCTGATGAATGCTGGTACAAAAAGGGTTCCAAACTCAACAGAGATAAGCTCATTAAAGAAGAGATAAATAAAATGAAAAATGAGTTTGAAACCAAGTTTGTACCACAGTCATCTCAAACTGATAAACCCAAGGCCTCACCAAAATCCAAAAAGAAGGATGGGGTTTATCAGAAAACAGCTGATAGTGTTCCTCATGATAAACATCAGACGAAGTCTGTGAATTTCAAGAAGGAGGAAATGGTGGGTCACAGAACTCATCAAAAACAAGTACTGATGTGTCAAATGAGCTGAAGGCTTTAGCAACAAATCAGACACAACTTGTTATGATGGTTCAGCATTTGTTGGGGAGAGTTAACCAACTAGATGCACCTGTGATCAAACCACTGAAAAGGAAATCCAAGCCCAAATCTAAGAATTCCATTTCAGCACCATCTCCACCTTCATCAGCTGTTAATCATGAGAAACAAGTTATGGTTAAATCTGTTGATGAAAACAGACCCAAAACCAAAAAGGTTTGGGTCTCTAAAGCTAACTAGTTTCTTATGATAAATGCAGGGTTCTTCAGCATGCCAAAGAAGCATCTGGTATGTAGACAGTGGAGGATCTATGCATATGACTGGGAGCAGTTCTCTTCTTAATGACTACTCTCAAGGAAAGAAGGGATTTGTCTCATTTGGAAATGATGCTAAGGGTTACATCATCGGGAAAGGATTTGTGTCAAATGGAGAAATCAGATTTGATGATGTTAACCATGTGGAAATCTCAAGTATAATCTACTGAGTGTCAGTCAGATGTGTGATAAAGGGCATGTTGCACTTTTCACAAGCCAGAACTGCCGGATTCTGTCTTCCAAAGTTCTGAGGCTGATTGACAAGGTATTGGATGAACATACTCTCCTGAAGGCCAACAGGATAGGAAGAGTATATGCCTTGGATTTGTCAAAGAAGATTGCGTTAAAAGGTCATCCTTGCCTGTTCTCCAAGGCCTCTCCTCAGGAATCTAAACTGTGGCATAGAAGGCTGGGTCATGTTAATCTCAAAAACATGAATCAGCTGATCCACAATAGTTTAGTAAGAGGTCTACCAATAAAGGAGTTCCTCTGTGATGAAACCTGCACTGCTTGTTTAAAAGGAAAACAACACAAAGTCTCATTCCCTCCTATAGAAGAACCAAAGTCCACTGCCTGCTTGCAATTACTGCACATGGATCTCTTTGGTCCTGTGAGAGTAATGAGCATGGCAAAGAAGAAATACTGTCTGGTAATTGTGGATGATTACTCCAGATTTGTATGGACCTTCTTCTTGCATTCAAAGGATGAGGCTGCTCAGACAATTATTAACTTTGTGTTGTATGTTGAGAAGCAGTATTCCCTATCAGTCAAGTGTATAAGAAGTGATAATGGAACTGAATTTAGAAACCATACACTTGATGATTTCTACCTTTCAAAAGGAATCAAGAGGCAGTATAGCATCCCAAGGACTCCAGAACAAAATGGAGTAGTGGAGAGAAAGAACAGGACCCTAATTGAAGCTGCAAGGTCCATGTTGGCTGACTCTGGTTTGCCACTGACCTTTTGGGCTGAAGCTGTCAACACAGCATGCTATGTGCAAAATAGAGCTTTAGTGAATCAGAGGTTGATGAAGACTCCTTATGAAGTTCTACATCATTTGGCTCCTCTAATTTCATTCTTCAGAGCATTTGGGTGTCCTTGTTACATTCTCAACACAAAGGATCAACTCCAAAAGTTTGATTCTAAGGTGGATGCAGGGTATTTTGTTGGGTACTCATCCACTTGCAAGGCTTACAGAGTGTTCAACTGTAGAACAAAGATGGTTGAAGAAACCTTGCATGTGAAGTTCAATGAATCTCCTAAGGACAAAATCCCACAAAACCCTGTGGAGTTGTTTGATCTGGACATACTGCAATATGTTCCTTATCAGCCTCCAGCTGTTGCAGATCATGTGAATTCATCACCTTCTGCAGCTAGTCATCCATCTGGTGGTACTGATGTTCATGATGATCCCAGTACTCACCTATTCAAGTTTAGTGATCAACTGCCTGAGTCTACTCAACTTGATGTTCCTGTAGCTTCAGTAGCACCATCCACAACAAATGCTGATGAGATTTCTGAATCCTCTACTTCATTTGACCTGCCATCTAACACTTGGTTTCAAGAATCTGGATCAACATCTGTTGCTGCTGAGCGTGCTACAAACACTTGCACAGATCTCATAGTGTATCAAGAGCTGAAGAATCACCCAACGTCTCAAATCATTGGTGATATCAATGCTGGTGTCTCAACTAGAAGTCAATTGTCCAACTTCTGCTTCTATGCTCTTTTCATCAGTCAGCAAGAGCCAAAGAACTATCATATTGCATTAAGAGACAATGGATGGGTTGATGCCATGCAGCTTGAGCTTCTTCAGTTCAAAAAGCAGCAAGTGTGGGAACTGGTTCCTCTACCCCCAGGTAAGTGTGCAATAGGCACTAAATGGGTGTTTAGGAATAAAACAGATGAAAATGGGCAAATTGTCAAGAACAAGGCCAGACTGGTTGTCCAGGGGTTTTCACAAGAAGAAGGTATTGATTATGATGAAACCTTTGCCCCTGTAGCCAGACTGGAGGCAATTAGATTGTTCTTAGCCTATGCTGCATTCCACAATCTTAAAGTTTTTCAAATGGATGTCAAAAGTGCATTTTTATATGGTAAAATAAAAGAAGAGGTTTATGTGTGTCAACCACCAGGTTTTGAGGATAATAAACATCCTGATTGGGTGTATAAACTTGATAAGGCTCTTTATGGGTTGAAACAAGCTCCTAGAGCCTGGTATGAAACACTGTCAAATTTTCTTCTTCAGAATAATTTCACTAGAGGCTCCATAGATAAAACTTTGTTCATTAAGAAAGTGGGTCAGCATAAGCTCCTTGTTCAAATTTATGTTGATGATATTATTTTTGCTTCCTCTGATCCACAGTTGTGTGATGCATTTACAAAGTTGATGCAACAAAAATTCGAAATGAGTGCCATGGGAGAATTACAGTTCTTTCTAGGTTTGCAAATCAAACAAAAGGCTGATGGAACTTTCATTCATCAGTCAAAATACACAAAAAGTCTTTTGGCAAAGTTTGATTTACAACACTGTAAGCCCTGTTCTACTCCCATGTGCAGCACCACACAACTGGATGCAGATCAGAAAGGTAAAGCTGTTGATGAAACACTTTACAGATGTATGATTGGGTCCTTGATGTACTTAACAGCTTCTAGACCAGATATTATGTTTGCAACTTGTGTTTGTGCTAGATTTCAGGCTGCTCCTAAAGAGTCTCATTTGATTGCAGTCAAGAGGATCTTTAGATATCTGCAAGGTACTCAATCTCTAGGTCTTTGGTATTCCACTGGGCACTCTTGCAAATTAGTTGCTTTTTCTGATAGTGACTATGCAGGGTGTAAATTAACTAGAAAATCAACTTCTGGTGGATGTCAATTCCTAGGCAACTGTTTGGTTTCTTGGCAGAGTAAGAAACAAACATCTGTTGCTACATCCACTGCTGAAGCCGAGTACATTGCTGCTGCAAGTTGTACATCTCAGGTACTCTGGCTTCAGAATCAATTACTGGATTATGGCATTACAGAGACTAAGACTCCATTACTAATGGATAGTGCTTCAGCTCTTTGTATTGTCAAGAATCCAGTCCAGCACTCTAGGACCAAACATATTGAGATCAGACACCATTTTATTAGGGATTGTTTTGAAAAAGGTCTGATTGATCCAAAGTTTGTTCCTAGTGCTGATGAGCTTGCAGACATATTTACTAAGCCTTTGGACAGTTCAACTTTCCAAAACCTAGTGTTAAGGCTTGGTATGCTGCAGCTAGAATAAGTGACAACTACTGATGATCTCAGTCAACAAGTACTGATGAGCATTCGTATACTACTGTCACAAATAAGTACTGAAGTTCTTTTATCCTCAGTAGTTTTCATAACTACTGAAGACTAAATTACTTAAAAGTACTGAAGTACTCATCTGTTGAAAAGAACTGATGTGGTTACAACTACTGCTGTAGTTACAACTGCTGATGTCAGAATAACAGATAAGTACTGATGACCTATGAAACATCTGAAACTCAGACAAAGTCTGATGAAGTGTTGAGGTCAGAATGAAACAGCTGATGAGCTAAGAATTGACGACAACAGCTGATGAGAAATTTTTCTCTTCAGTTGTTTCTACAACTGCTGCTTCACTTCAAACAACTGAAGCCAAAACCATGTCTTCAGTAGTTTCACAACTACTGATGACTAACACCAAGTCTTCAGTTGTTACAACACCTGAAGCCAAAACCATGTCTTCAGTAGTTTCACAACTACTGATGACTAATACCAAGTCTTCAGTTGTTACAACTTCTGAAAGTTAAAACCAGGTCTTCAGTTGTTTTCAAACAACTGATGACAGCACCAACACTTTCAGTCGTTTTATATCAGCCTTTTCTTACCCTATAAATACCTAAACCTACTTTCAAACGTTTCATTAGCCGTTTTCCGTCCTTCACTCTCTCAACAATGGCGACCATGAAACTCAAACCCAGACACAACTGTGTTGCCTACCTCTCGAAATCGGCCTTCTGGAACAAATTTGATAACGCCATCGATCTTATGGTAGATTCCCAGTACCGAACCGCGTTTCTTCTGAATCCTACCATATACCCCGATTCCCTAAGCCAGTTCTGGACCAACGTCTCTGTGCAAACTAGTGAGAATGATAGCCAAATCACTCTCCAGTCGTTGGTCAACCAGAAACAGGTGGTCATCACTCCGGACATCATTCGACAAACCCTAGATCTACATGATGCCACCTGTGTCACAGAATACCCGAAAGGCACAACCGATATGTCTTTCATCAACAACGGGTATGAAGGAGACTTAAGTGCTACCACCATTCTGAAGAAGCACTTCCATGATGCTGAACGTCTTATATTCCACATGGTGAATGTCTGCCTTGCACCAAAAACCTCCTCATGGGATCAGATGTCCTCCCGATGGCAACAGGTATTATACTCTATCTTTGAACGACAAACTTTAAATTTTTCTGAGATAGTGTTTATGGAACTAAAGGATCTGGCCTTGAAACCTGTGGCAAACAGATGGATATTATATCCCAGGTTTCTCATGGCCATAATTTTAACACAGCTAAAATCAGACGGCCTTGTTGGCCTTGGAGTCCCTGCTCCGGCTGTATTGCCTGAAGTATACTCCAGGCACAACTCTGACCCTACAATGAAAGGGGCTGCCCGGCTGCTCAAACCCAAGCAGCGGGAACCCACAGCCTCCACTTCCAGATCCAAAGTCCCCACCAAACCCAACCAAAAAGCCCAAAAAGGCTACTCAGGGAGATGAGTCCCCTGAGGATGCCCCTGTACCACCAATACAGGAAACACTTACTGGTTCTAACCCCCCAGTAGTGTCAAAGACTCCACCAGCCCTAGCCGCTCAGGCATCCTCTCAACAGGATCCTGATGCAACCAAAATTGGGGATACCACAATGCTGGAACCTATCTCAATTGAGAAGGTTACCATTGAAGAGCACCAGTCACCCCGGGTGCAATCTGCTTCAAACCTATCTCCAAATGCAACCGCCCCTCAAAGCCCAACATTTATTGTTGCACAAGTGTTGAGTCAGCTGCATTCCTCTCCTCCTCCCCAGACACCAATTACAATGGGGAGAACCTCAACAGCTGAGGAAGAGGACCAAAATGCTGCTGATAACCCACAGCACAGGGGTTATAATGTTCAATCTCCCCGTGTAGAGGAGGAGGTTAGAACATCTGGTGAGGCTGCCACTTCTACTGATTCAGCAAATGAACAGGATGAAGTTGGTAACATCTCTAAGACCTCACCAGAGGCAACTGCCGATGAAGGACTCAGTCCTGAGGCAGGAAGTCCCCAGAACCAAGAACAAGGGGCACATGCTACAACTGATCTACACTCAGGGCATGTACATCCTGATTCAATCAGGAGGTCAGGTGATTCAGCAAAAACTGATGATGACCTGGGCTTTTTCTACGATGTCTTAGCCCATAACACAATCCTTGAGGCTGAGGTGAGCAGACTCAAAGAACTGCTTGCCAAAATGTCTCAGGATCAAAGTCCATCTGCCCCAATAAACCCACAGATGGCACCTTCATCTGAAGGTTCCCCAAACACTCCGCCACTTCACTCAACTGAGCCACCAGCCACTGTTGTTGGCACCACCTCTCAGGGACAGAACCCCTCTGAGCAGATGGTTGCTACATTTCAAAATTCCTTACCTCTCATCACTCCCATCATCAATGAGATTGTGCATAAAGCCATTGATGAGAGGATCTCCTCGAATCTAAAAACACTTGTTGATGATGCTGTGCAAAAGAAGCTTTCTGCCATTCAAACCCCTGAACCCAATGCACCCAAAAAGGGGGAGTCTAAGGCAGTGAAAGAAAGAAAGAGAAAGAGAGTGGAAGAGGAGAAACAACAAGAAAAAGAACAGGAAAAACAGCTGATCACATACAAGAGAAAGAAAAGTGCTGAAACTCAAAAGCCTGATGAAGAGAAATCATTGGAAGATCTGATTAAAGAAGCTGATGAAGCTCACAGCAGATCAATGGACAGAATAATAGATCAACTCTTCAGACAGGGCTTTGATACAGCCACATTAGACACTGAGATCAGAAGGCTGGAGATTAATGAGATACAAGAAAGATGGGCCAGTTATAGTGTGATGGAAAGGGAGAGGTTGGAGATAATGATCAGGTTTATTGCAAAATACTTGGGAAGATCATTAATTGAGATTAAATCATGGACCAGAGACAGTATTCTGGCAATAACCACCAGAATCTGTGCTTCTGAAGAATTCAATAAGGGGTTGATTATAGAAGCCTTAGACGAAGCAGGTGCTGGGAAGAGAACTGATATGGCCAAGCTTTCCAAAGCCAAACTCACCATAAAAATGCTAGATCAGCCTTCCCAAACTCCCTCTCAAAAACAACCAACCCCACAACTCTCCAAATCAACTCAACCCTCAAAACCAACTCCCTTACCCCAAAAACCACCTCAAACCACATCCAGTGATGCACCCAGAAGGAGGAGAAGGGTGTTGAGGATGGTAGAAGAAGAAGAAGAAGATGATGAAGAAGATAGTCTGCCAATCTCTGCTGTTCTAAAATTACCTGAGCCCAGAAGTCAACAAATGATCACACCAGACTTTCAGAGGCAAATGGTGAAAGTTAAGATTGAAGAAGAAGAACAGCAGAAACAGCACGATGAGCAACTTTTGAAGATGATTGACAAAGAGTTTCCTCAGTCATCATCTATACAAGCCATGAAGAAACACGCTCAAAGGCTGTATGCTCTCAGGTATACCTTTCAATATCAAAAGGAGAGAGTAAGGATTTGGCCAGACCCCAGGGTTAGTTCTAGAATTCATAAGAAATCCATACCAAGTAGATACAATGGCCAAGTGAGAAAGACCATAGATGCTGCTATTATGTTGGCCATTGTAGTCTCACCCTGGGAAATACTTGAAGACTTCAAGAGAGCCTACAAGTCAAAGATGACCCCTCAAACTCTAATGGAGAACAAAATGGTCAAGAAGGGGTTGTTATACAAGAGGCTTGAAGAGATCAAGAAAAATGAACTCCAGTTGTTATTAGAAGGGACTCACCCAGATGAATTTGCTTACAGAGAGATAACAACTGTTGAGTTGAAAAATGGAAAGACGATAAAGTACTTATCAGAGTACTATGGCCCAGAGTTCTTCTTCGAAGGAGAAGCAGAAGAACTCACTAAGGAGGAACAAGTTGTTCTCCTTGAGGCCTACGTCAGAGAGTCTTATAGACTCATCAATGGGAAGTAGGTTTCATGGTTGGGATAACGGCTCTGTGTCCAGTTCCCCAAGACAGAGTTCCCTTCCATCCTTTGACATTCACATCTACTGAAACCTGTTCCCTGGCCTGTGCTTATCCGATATCTCTAAAGCTGATCAAGAGAGTATTTCTGCCAAGAATAAGTGGGACCTCAATAAGCTTAAAGGTTTTGGCTGCATTGGTTCAGGGGGAGTTTGTTGGACCAAAAGAACCAATGAGCCTGATCAGAAAAACCTTTAAGTCCCACGGACATTACAACAACTGAAGTAGTCTGCAACAGCTGAAGACATCAGCTGATAACAAAGTCTGAAGTGAAAGAGCTGAAGACAAAGTCTGAAGACAAGAGCTGAAGACAAAGTCTGAAGCTAAAAGAGCTGAAGACAAAGTCTGAAGTGAAAGAGCTGAAGACAAAGACTGAAGACCAAGTTTCAGATGATTGTCACAACAGCTGAAGAAGACCTCTTCAGTAGTTGTGATGGTTTCCTTTCAGTAGTTGTATTTTCTTTTCTGTACTTGTAGTTTCAGTAGTTTTATGTTTCTTCGTGTACTTAGAATACTCTGAGATGTTCTCAGTTGTTGTGAACATTCTCAGTAGTTTGCTTACTTTCAGTAGTTTGTAATAATTTGTTAGACGTCACTATCAAGTGACATCAGCAGACGTCACATTCCTATATATAAGGAATGCTGACCTAATTGTAATCGGTGCAGCTTAGAAAAACCTAGCAGCCGCCATACCGAAGCATGTGTGCATGAATGTTATTATCCCTTTGAGAAAACCCTATTTCTATATAACCGTGTACTGTTCCATTGAATATTTATTGTGTTCTTGCTATATTTGTTTAATTCTTGCTCTAATTCCGCTGTGATTCAACTCTAATTGATCAAACTTAGATCACTGATCCTGACAAACTCTTTGAGATCTTGAACAGGAAGTTTTATAATACTTGAGAAAAAATGATAAACGTCACATATTGCATTTACCCTTTTGATAAAAAATGCATTTACCCTTGAACAGGAAGTTTTATAATCTTCACTTCTTTTGTAGTATCAGGAACAATCATGGCATTTAGTAGCTCAGAGATAGATTGTCCTTTCTGTAAAACATTACGAACTAGATCTCCTGCTGAACGTGCCTTGTTCCACAATTGCTTTTGATCCATAGAGACTTGATAACCTTGCCTTTCAGTCTCTGGAAACATTCTCATAATCTCCTTTCTTCGTTCATACACTGTGCTCTTAATAGCCATAGACTGAATTTCCTGAGGTTTGATAATCCTCGTTCTTTTCGTGATTTCTAAGTATTGAGGATTGTCCATGTCTAGCACTACCATCTTGTTTGTGTTGTCTTTCAGTGGCTTGGAAACTTCTTACCAAATTTCTTAAAGATTCTGCTTGTAATCACTTAAGCTTCTTCCATGGATAATTTCTTGATTATAACCTTGTCCTGAAAGCAGTAACATTCATATCATTTGGATCTGGATGATGTAATTCAAAAGTAGATAGTTCTTCAATGTTAATACTTTCCTGTAATGGGTTCCACTCCCCGTGTTCCATTACAATCTCATCCAGATCAATTGGTGCACTCGATTCAGCAGCTACACTCTTCTCAAACTCTTCATTAATTTGAGATACAGTTAATCCATCTAGAAATACTTTGTTATACTTCATCCTGATAAGATAATTATACCTTTCTTCAACATTAACAGGTATATCATCATGGCTTAGGTCAATCGGTGAATAATGCTCATCAACATTAGTTTCTACTAAATCTTTATCATCTAATACTTAATTATACCAATCATCATCAAATTCACCTTCTAAAATATCTAGGGCTACAATTGTTTCTTATATATCCGAATCATCTTCATCTATTCTTGCAGGTTCATCAATCACCTTTTGAACTTTGGATGATGATTCAGGTACTACTGAAACATCAATATCATCTATTTTCCTCTTTCCTTTATCAACTTCAGGGATTTTTTCAACATCTATAGGAGTTATCTCAGAAATAATCATCAACTCTGGAGATGAAGACTTTTGTTTTTTTTTCATCTTTTCCAATTCTTATTTCATAACTTTATTTTCTTCATTCAATTTCTTAAGCTTTTCCTCCATTAGATCATAGTCTTTCATCATTACTTCAAATGTTTTAACATTATCTTCTTTACTTTTCATCAACTCTTCAATCACTTCATCTTTCTTTTTCAATTCTTCTTGTAATTTCTCATTAGCTTCTTTTAATTCTTCAATCACTTTCAACTGCTTTGAATTCTCTTCTTTCAGCTCATCTATAGTCTGCTGAAAATTAACTTCTTTAGTTACATTAACTTCTTGTTGAGGTTCATTCACAAATTCATTATAAATTGTAGCTTTAACAACTTCAAAGTCTTGAATATTCTCATTAAACTCAAACTGTTCATTAGTATCTACCATCTCTTTAATCATACTCACTATCTCCTCAACAGTTTGACTATCTCTAACAATTTCTTCACTTTGATTAACTTTAGTATCATCATCATGAATTTCTTCAGTAACTTGGTCAATCTCTTGTACATTTTCATCAATTTCTTCATGAATTTTCTCAGTAGCTGACTCAGTTTCATCTACAGCATCATGTCTTTTTTCACAAGCTTCTTCAGTAACTTGCTCAGCTTCTTGTATATCATCATGAGCTATTTCCATCATATCATCATCATAACCACCATCATCACCATTATCATCTTCAAAAGAAATTAAGCTCTCTTCATCATCATCATTATCATCATTGTCATCATTATCATCATCATCATTATTAGGCAATTCTTCAATGAGATCAGTAGGGTCTATAGGTTCTTCTTCTGTCAAATGGTAGTGATCAACAGTAATGTCAACTTCATCATTAGCCACATTCCTTATGTAATCAAAAAATGGTACATTTTGAGCACCAGTGACTATAGCAAGTCTCTTATAAGAAATCTCAGACATGTGCTCTAGCATCAGAGTTTCACCACTCACACCATCTACACGTATATTCGGATGTTCTTCATTTATAATCATATGTAGGAATCTAGGATACATCAGATACTTGTTCCTAATTCCTCTTTCCAAGTTAAAGATTAAACCGTTTAGAATCCACTTAGACATATTAAATCTCCGATTAGTTGCAAGTGCTATAATAGGAGATGCTATGTCTACTGGGAAAGAGTTCTATCTAGCACTCTTTTTGGACATACAGTGTTGAAAGATATAGCATAACAGCTTCCAGTGGTTATAGACTCTTGCTCTAAAGAATTGTTTCTTTGGAAAGTGATTAGAATGACCCATTTGAATGAATAACTCTCTACATTCATTAAATGTCAATTCAGATAAATCCTCTGGATCATTTGGTCCTAATCTTAAAGCTTCTCTTATGGACTCTTTAGATACTTCAATCATTCTGATGTTGGTAATGAATCCTCTCACTACTTTTCTCCCTTCATCATTAACTTCAACAGAAGCAGTGTTCCAGAACTTCTTGATTAGTCTTGCATAGATGATTGGTTGATAACACAGGGCATAAACATACTTCATTCTCAACAAAAGTCTAATCATCTCTTCATATCCCACAGCATCTCTTAATTCTTCATTCAGTAAAGCTGCAATATTATGTTTAGGCTTGAATTTTAATTCAGCCATCTGCAAAATTAAAAACAAGAAATTTAGAAACTTGAATATTAAACAATTAAACTCAATTGAAAGTTCATCGAAATTTAAAGAATTTGTATGTTTTAAAACCATTTTGACTAACTTGCACTTAAAAATTCTAAGTGTTTGACAGTCTGTTCAAGAACAAATCATCATTCAAGTTAGTTTCTTTATGATTTATACACACTTTAATTCTCAAATTTATCTCACAAAACAGATTTGTAACATGAATTTTTGAGAATTTTTTTTTTAAATTTGAACATAACTGTTCGTCTTCATCATACGGCTGATGAAGAATCATCATAGATTGAAGTTCGATGAAAATCAGATTTAAATGTATCAAAAAAGTCGAAATCATGTTTTCATTAACATTCTATCCTCAATTACAGTTCATTATTCCTATTTTACTCACAATAGGGTTCATACGCCCTAATAGGTTCAATACGCCCAAATCAAATCAACCTATTATATTGAAATTCCAATGATTTTGATCATAAACTTACATTTAGAATCAGATATAATGACTATCGAATACAAGTTTAAGATCAGAAATCAATCAGAAATGTGAATCAGGGTTTATAGAGAGTCGGGCTTTTATGAGTGTTCTGGGGTTTTGAGTGAATGAAGATTCTGAAATTACAAAGTGTTGCTTTTATACTAAGTGAAATTTTCAGGCGCATGAGCACTGTTTGTGAGCATGGGCTTAGGTGCATAGACGCATAAGAACTGTTTAGCCGCTTTTGCACTGTTCAAGCGCATTGGTCTAGCTGGCCTTTTCACTTGATACGCCCAATTCTTGAAAGTCTAGATACTGTCAGGCGCATGAGAAAGGTAAAACGCCCAACTTAATCACCATTTTCAGACTTATGACAACTGTTTAGGCGCATGAGGATCTCTGAAACGCCTAACACTTGTATAAATTCTGAAAAATCATCATGCTCCTAATCCTGGACTTATTAACATTGTTTAGGCGCATGAGATGACTTTCATGTGTTGTAATTTTCAGATCTTCCACCTGTACACTGTTTAGACATATTAGTACTGTTAAATACTATTATTTAAACAATTTATCAAATTATGACTTTAATTAGTCAAATTTTGACTTTCACCCAAAATTTACACAATAGACCCTTAATTTTTAACTTTTTACATTTCAAATTTTTATTTTTATTTTGAATTTTTAATTTTTATATTTTGGCCTTTTTATTTTTGTTTTATTTTTTTTTAATTAAAACAAAAATAATTTCCTGTCATTTTAGTCTCTAATTTTAACAAATAATCTTATTTAAAATGTTGCAAGAAGCTTTTCCACTTAAAATATTTTTCAGGTTTATTTTTACATTATGTCAAATACACACATGCTTGAACATTTTAGCTTCATCTTTTCCATCTAAAACATTAAATTTTGATTTTTCCTATCTTGAAATTTGAAAATCAATTTTCTTAGACACTTTTTCTTTTAACTCTTTTTACTCCCCCTATACTTTTAAGTTTAACAAAACTTAGAAGTTTCTTGAATTTATCACATGAAGATCGCACTAATCATTGTTAATATGCCTGCACACATAAAACATGCAAAAAATCAAAATTAAAGCAGAATAAAATTCTAATATTTACAACTGAATCAATGTCTGCAGTGAGATCATATTAGTTAAGATCAACACATTAAAATAAAAAAATTGATGGATAGTCATGGACAGTGAATAAATCCTGATCAGGTGTGTTCCATGTCAGCATTTCTGCAGTAAAGGAGACACGAGATCTAAGGACAGAAAATGAGTGCATGTAGCAACATATTCAGCACACTTACTTTTTCAATTCTTGGATTGATTAAGGTACAATTAGATATGACATTATGCAGTCACACTTTAGACTTAGAGAGGTTAATTCTCATAAAGACATGTAAGAAGTCACTATTCTCAACTTATTAACCTGACATATACTGTAACCAGATCTCATTTGATATTTGTGCACATTGGCATCTTGTTGCATCAGTGAGAATATCCAGGTCTGTAATCACTTACAACAAAGGATATCTCATCACTTCAGGTCTATGATGACTCATAACAGAGAAGTGTTAGATGCTTTAAATAATTAGAGCTCAATGGTTATTCATATCACCACCAGGTGTGAGATTATGACTTAACTAACAATCAATTTAAGAAATCAACACTACTTATTAGTGTTAAGATAGACATGCATGAATGCATGAGTGATTTAGTTTAATCACAAGAATTTACTTTTTCAGTCTAATTACATGAACTTACTTACACATCATATATTATCACGTCAGACTTTGTTATCGAGTGAAGTATGCAACTGATCATACTAATGTACTATCATTTCTCACATATTGCAAAGACAGATTGTCCTAAATACTGAATTAACAAAGAAAAACTCTATTTTTGTAGTTTGTGTTTTATATTTTTATCTTTTGATTTTTCAATTTTCTATTTTTGTATTTGGTTTTGCTTTTTCTAAGAAACATACACACACAAAATACAATCAGACAATTAACTTTGACAGATTCTCTTGTTGTGTCCTATTCAGGTAAGGGAGGGTTCTAATCATATTTAGACTCAATTAACTGAAATGCTCAAAAACCAGTTTTTAAATGTGGTTAATAAGACCAATTGACTCTACCAAATACTCAAACTGTTCTAGTAAGAAGGCTTTAGTAAAAAGGTCAGCCAACTGTTTTTCAGTAGCAATTTGAATCAGAATGATTAAGCCTTTTTCAGAGTTATCTCTGAGAAAATGATATCGAATTTTGATATGTTTTGTTTTTGAATGTTGGACAGGATTAGTTGTAATGAACATAGCAGTAGTGTTATCAATGTAAATTGGAGTTTTAAGAAAGTTGAGCCCGTAATCCAGCAGTTGGTTTTGTAACCAACGGATTTGAGAACATCCTGCTGAAGCAACTATGTACTCAGCTTCTGTGGTTGAAACGGAGACATTTGTTTGTTTCTTACATTGCCATGAGACTAATCTGGGTCCTAAAAACTAACAACCACCCATAGTTGATTTTCTATCTTGACAACATCCTCCATAATCACTATCAGTATACAAATATAACTCGAAGTTTCCTTCATAAGGATACCAAAACCCTAAGGCCAGTTTTCCTTTGAGATATCTGAATATGCGTTTGACAGCAATTAAGTGAGATTCCTTCGGGTCTGATTGATACCTGGCACAAACACAAACAACATACATTATGTTAGTTCTAGATGCAGTAAGATACATCAATGAACCAATCATAGATCTGTATAAAGTTTGTTCTATAGATTTTCCTTTTGGATCAGGCTCAATCTTGGTATTTACATCAGCTGGAGTTCTTTTGGATTGACAATCTTGCAGTTTAAATTTCTTCAAGAGTTTGTCAATGAACTTCTCTTGATTAATGAAGATTCCATCTGCAGATTGCTTAACTTGAAGTCCAAGAAAGAAATTTATTTCTATAGAACTCATTTGAAATCGAGACTTCATGATTTCTTCAAATTCATTTCACAATTTTGGACTAGTAGAACCAAATATAATATCATCAACATACACTTGTACCGATAAAAGATCATCAGCATCCTTCTTGATAAACAGAGTTGGATCGATTTTCCCTCGCATGTATCCATGTAGGATTAAGTGCTGTGATAATGTTTCATACCATATTCTAGGGGTTGATGGAGTCCATACAAAGCTTTGCTAAGCTTGTATACACGATGAGGAAATTCCAAATCTTCAAAACCCGGAGGTTACTTTACGAACACATCATCGGTGATTGGACCATACAAAAATGCACCTTTAACGTCCATTTGATACACTTTGAATCTCATGAATGATGCACAAGCCAGGAAGACACGAATTGATTCAAGTCTTGCAACTGGAGAAAATACTTCATCATAATCTATTCCTTCCTCTTGGGTGTATCCTTGTGCAACAAGTCTCGCTTTATTTCGAATAATAATTCCTCGATCATCTGTTTTGTTTCTGAACAACCATCTTGTACCTATGGCATTTTCTTCTTCAGGTAAATCCACAAGATTCCCCACTTCTTGTTTGCGGAATTGCAATAATTCTTCTTGCATAGCCTCAATCCAACTATTGTCCTTTAACGCCTTTGTAACGTTTTTATGAACAATTTGAGAAATAAAACACGAGTATAAGCAAAGATTTCCTTGTTTTGATTTAATTCTTGTTGTTCTCTCATTCAATGGACCAATAATCTGAGACGTTGGATGGTTCTTGTGAATACGAGATGTTGGAATCTCATTCCCTTGAACATGAACATCCAGATTGGTTTGGTTCAAGTTAGAAAGCTGATACAATAGGTTCGAAGAATGTGGATTGAAATTGGGAACTTGAGTCGGTGAGTTGATGAAGTAATCAAGATTACCGAAATCAACTACATCTCCAAAAATAGATGAAGTTCCAGACTCAAGATGTATAATTTCTATACCATCATTAGGAATAGGTTGTGAAACTTCTTGATTTTCTGAAACGGAATGATCTTCATCTTGTTGAGAGATATCATCGTTATTTTCAAATCGAATTATAGAATCTTTGACAAAAGAGAAAAATGGATAATCTGGGCTTGAGTCATCTATATCATCAGAATCTAAATCATCACTGAAAGAACCGAGATCTCCTTGAGATTTCTTCTTACCTGTAGAATCAAGCAAGTTAGATTGATCAAACAAGTTAGATTGAAAAGAGTTTGATAATGAATCTAAATCAAATAACCAAGCTGGACCATTTGAAACTGATGGAAACGAATTTTCAAGGAATTTAACATTGAATGTTTCAAGTATAACATTTGTCCTAGAGTTATAAACTCGATAGGCTTTTGAAACAGATGAATATCCAACTGAAAATCCTTCATCAGATATTGAATTAAATTTTCCTAGCTGATCACTTGAATTTAAAATCATAACTGGACAACCAAAAGATTTAAGAACTCTATGTTTGGTTTCCTGCCAAACATCAACTCATAAAGAGTTTTTAGTTTGTCTTTCACAATTAAAGAACGATTCTGGTCAAAACATGTAGTAGATATGGCTTCATCCCAGAAAGTGATAGGAATTTTCGCATCTGCTAACATGGATCGTGCAGCCTCAATCAAAGTTCTGTTCTTCCTTTCAGAAACTCCATTTTGTTGTGGAGTTCTGGGAGCAGTGAACTGATGAGCAATTCCTTTTTCTGCATAGAACATGTCAATATTAGCATTTTTAAATTCCGTTCCATTATCACTTCTTATTATTTTTACTTTTTGTTCAAGTTGATTTTCTACTTTTTCAGTCGTTTCAGATTTAGCATTCAAAAAGAAAACCCATGAAAATCTTGAAAAGTCATCAATGATAACTAAACAATATGATTTTCTTCCAATACTCTTCATGTTGGTTGATCCAAAAAGGTCCATATGCAACATCTGAAGGGGTTTGGAATTTGAGTTTATCTGCTTGCGCTTATAAGACGTTCTATGCTGTTTCCCTTTTAAACATGCTGAGCGGTGATCAGAAGTGGCAAACTTCTTTGTTGGAAGGCCGATAACATGATTTCCCACTACAAGCTTGTTCATATTCTTGATGTTTGAATGCCCAAAACTTCTATGCCAAAGCTGACTTTCATCATTTGAAGCTTGAGCAATAAGGCAAGTTGTTTCTGTAGAAGGATCCACTTGAGACATATCCAGTTTGTATACATCTCGATCCCTAACAGCTTTAACAACTACGTAGTCCTTGCTAATCTGAAAACCTGGCTTCAAAATATAGCAATAAGAATCATAAAAAAGAACAGAATAGGATTTATGACAAATTTGGGATATGCTTAACAAGTTAAAGTTCAACTATGAGCGGTAGTTGACTTTATCGAAGCTTAATATCCCGTTGGATACTATTCCTTCCCCTGTTATTTTTCCTCCCGTATCACCACCAAAGCTGACATGCGTACCATCCTTTAGCTTAAAGTCTTGTAATAAGGCATGATTGCCTGTCATGTGCCAGGTACACCCGCTATCCACATACCATGTGTTGATTGGTCTTCTCGGGCGTACCTGCAAAACAAAGAAATTAAGTTGAGTTATCTACCCAAGCCAAGATGGTCTTGGGTTCCAAACTTATCAACAATTGTAAATTGTTTGAAATGAAGTTTGTTGACATCAGGCTTATTTTTAATGAATTTACCAATTCTGTTATTATTCACAAATTTTTTATTATTTGGAAAATTCATACTTTTTGAATGACCAATTTTTGAAAAACTTTTATTTTCAAAATTTTTATTATTCATTCTTATTGACCTTGGAATGAATTGATCTTTAACATATTGCTTTGGCCTCACCGGATCATTTCTTTTGAAAGATCTCAAACCTAAGGAATGTTGGTTAGTTAATCTGTGAAATCTAACATTTTGATTTCTTTTATATTGAGGATTAACATAACCTTATTCACTGGTGAAGTAGCAAATCCTTTCCTCGGTGAACTCTTTTGAAAGTAACAATTTTCAGTATTGTGGGTCCGTTCATCATAGTAGGTACAGTACTTATTAAAATAGCACTCTGATGTTGAGTGATTTCTCATGTCGCATATGTGACAGTACTTGTTGAAAAAGCATTCAGCAGTGTTGTGATTGTACATGTCACATATTTCATAGTATCTCTGTGGAGTTTTAAACAATTGTTTATTAACTTTTGATGTTGACGCAACATTTGTTCCTTGTTTAGGTTTAGGCGTCAAAAATTTAATCTTTTGTTTTTGATTTGGCAAATTTTGTTTTTGATTTGATAGATTATTCTTTTGCACATTTTTTTTGTCTTTTGACATGAACTTCATTCGTTGTTTCCTTAGATACAAATCGTTTAACGACAGCGGAAGACTTAGAATCTGAACCTGTTTTCAGATCAGAGGTCGATTTGTTCTTAGGAGTTTGATTAACATCTTGAATTGAATTCATGTTTAACATACCAGTAGACACACATTTTATTGGTTTAAATTTATCTGGTTGATTTGTTGTCTGTGTCTGATTTTCTTTAATTTGATCATTTTTAGCTTTATTCATTTTTTTTCTTCTTCTCTGTTTCCTTGATTTTGTGGAACTTGATTTTACTTGAGATTGAACATCTTCAGTTGAAGATTCTTTTTCATTTTCTTTCTTTTTCTGGTCCTTTTGCGATTTAATAAATTCAGGATTATTTAGACCATATGAGTTAGAATCTTCTGATGTTACTTCTTCATGTTTAGCTTTATCTTTGGTTTTGGAGTTTTGGTTACCATTTTTAGTGACTACTTCCTCCAAGACAGATTCTTTTGGAACAAATATTTTCTTGCTTTTCGGTCTTGGTTCATAAGATTTGACTTTAACCGGATGATCATTTTTGATTTTTTCAGTATCTTTCTCTTCAAAGATTTCTACATTAGCTTTCTCTTCTTCATTATCAGAAATCTTGTTCTTGTTTTGGAAAGCTTTGAGTTTTGCCTTATTCTCAGGAGAGTGATCATGTGTATTAATGTTTTCTGGCAAAGTGTTAGTTATAGATTCAGGCATTGGTTCGTGAGTGAAACCTAATCCTGCTTTTTTTTATCTTTTCTTTCACTTACCAGTTCTTCCACGATTGTTTTGGAACTTTTGACTTTAGCAAGATCAACTTGAGTAGCAGCATGTGCTATTTTCTCCTGTTCTAAGTTCTTGGTCATTTCTTCAAGTTGTTTTGAAACTATTTCTAGTCTTTCAAAGTTTTGTTCCTAAAGTTTGTAAAGAAATGATCTTTTCATCTGACACTTTATGATCATTTTTGAGTTTATTATGCATCAATTCCTCTTGCTTAAGTTTTTCACATATTTTGTATGAGTAATTTCTGTAATATTCAATGTGTTCAAAAAAAGGTTTTGTGCATAGTTTTTCTCTTACTTCTGATGGTATTTCAAGATATTTAGGAGGAGAGGTCTCAGAGTTAGAATTTTCCACCTTTGGTTGATCAGACTGTGCCATTAAAGCAACTTCTTCTGAATCCTCTTTAGGATCAGACTTGTCACGCCAGTCATATTCTTCCTCCTCATTCTCAGAATTCCCTTCAGCTTTTGGATCATTTTCCTCTGACCAATCCTCTCCTTGAACTTCTGCAATAAGGGATAAATTGGAAGTTAGATCAGCAGTAAATTGCTTAGCATAAGCACTCCAATCATATCCATCTTTAATATTCACAACTAGAGCTTTCTTAGGCTCTTCAGATGATTTAGATTCATCTTTCAGTTCAGGCATTGGTAAGCTTTGGTATGGTTTCTGGAATGTCTTCTGAGATGATTGTTGAAACCTCTGATTTCTTGAACTCGATTGGCCATTCCCTCCTTTGTTTCTAGGAGCTTTGCATTCTCTTCAAAAGTGGCCATAACTATTATAGTTGAAACACCTTGACTTAGACTTGTCAAATCCAATAGTCTTGTTAGCACTAGGCTTGTAGTTCCTATTGACATAAGAGTGTTTCTGAGTTCTGTATGCAATCATCACCATTTGCCAATTCAGATCCATTTCCTCCGTGTCATCTGGGTCCATCTCAAATAAGTCCTATAAAACAAAATATAATTGAGTTAAATGACTATCTTGATAAGCTTGAAAACTAGCCATAAAAGCAGTAAAAGCAGATTTGGACTCTTCATCCTGTAATAGGATGTTAATGACATCTTTAACTTTGCTAGGCTTAGCAGAGTTAGAAGATGGAGTCTCAGAATGAGTGTTAGAAGTTTGAGCTTTAGGAGGAGACTGAGGTTGATGTTGTGTTGCATAAGCAGGAGCACTTGTATATGAAGAATCTGAAAAGAACCCTGCTCCTACAAATAGATCACCCTCTTATTCTGGTGAACTCTCATTTTTAGCCATAAAGGCATTCTCCATAGTACTAGCTGGAGATGCAACATATTTGTACTGAGACATTGAAGCTGCTCTGTCATTATTCTTTGAGCTTTCATCAATTTCAACAGACTCAATTTTGGCTATCAACAGGTCAAGATCCATAGGAAATTTCTCAGTATGCTTTAACAGTGTAACTGTTTGTTTCCATGAAGATGGAAGAGCATTGAGAAACCTAAAGTTTAGATCTTTTAGATCATTTTTGATGCCAGCAGTTGACATGTCAGTTGTAAGTTGCATAAATCTATTCATCATTTGGTTTATGGTTTCACCAGATAAATGCTCAAATAGCTCTAACTGTCTCTTCAATTTCTACTTCTTGAGATCTTGAATCTCCTTACCACCTTCACAAATTATCTTCAAAGCTTTATACATGGTATATCCCGTTTGATATCCATCTAGTCTAGTTAAGACTTCAAGTGGTAGTCCTTTAATATCAAAGAATAGGCTTTAATATCATTCTTAACTTTCCTTAGATCATCACCTTGTAACCCATCTTCAGGATATGGTTCTGGAGAATCTTTAGTGTAGACAAACCCTCTATCAGGACCATCTGAAGTGATAGGAATATATGGTCCTCTTTCTATTAACTTTCACAAGTCAGTGTCAATAGATTTAAGGTGATGTTTCAATCTAAGTGACCAATTCTTAAAATCAGCTCTGTTCTTCAGCTTAGGAACTCTGTTCTCTGAATCTTCTAACTTCACCATTTTATATTTTTGATTTTAGAAAAAGATTTGTTTTTGTTGTTTGTAATTTTTGAATTAAAAAAATGAATTGAAAATATTTTTGGATTTTAAATTTTGAAAAATTTCTAAGTTTTGAGGTGATGCGCCTGAATAGTGATGAAGCGCCCAAGCAATGGTGGAACTCCTTTGACTTTGACTGAAACGTCAAGGGATTGCCTTAGAAGAATTCTCAAACGCCCAACTTGTAATACGCCTGAACAGTTATGAAACGTCCGAACAGTTATCAGACGCCTGAGTGAAGAAACGCCCAAACAGTTGTAATGCGCCCCCACAGTGGTAAAACACCTAGTCCGAAAACACCTTAACAGTTGTGAAACGCCTGAACAGTTGTCAAGCGCCGAAACACTTAGGCAATTTTCAGTAGTGTTTTGACCTAATGCGCCAAATTCAATAGATTCAAACGAACTCAGATATGCTGAAAATCTTCAAAACATGTTGAATTGCTCGGAAAACTTCCAATTAGACTGTAATTTGATCGATTAACAGTCCTTCATCTTCAATTTCACCAAACAACAACAACAATTCAGTTTTTCTGATTGAATTTCAGTTCAAAAATGAAGAACAGGTTCGAACACTAATTTGAACAAACTCACTGATTTTGAAAGAATTGCACTTCAAATTGTGATTCAATTCATGTTTCTGATGATGAAACACAAATGAAATCAACAATTGTTAGATTAAATTGCTTATGAATCATAGATTCAAGTGATTCAAAAGTTTGACAGTTTGAAGAACTCAAATCACTGAACCAACAGCTCTGATACCATTTGATAGGATCAAAATGGATCGATCTATGATGATATTGTGATACAATGCAATCAAACAAACACATGCAATCAATTCAATGCAAACAAATAACAAAAATTCATAGATTTTCATTGATTAGTAAGCATAGAAAGTACAAGTGTAAGAAAACAGTTACAAGTCGTTCTCTGATCTAGCCTCTATCAGTCTCTAAAGACTAGTCTGCCTACACAATACATTAACTATGCTATTTATACTATCAAGAAAACAAAAGGAACATAGTTACAAAAGTAGTCCCTATACTATGACAAAAACTATAAAAGACACATAAAGACTAAATGTTAATCTTTAAGAAGCATCTAAAGTAAGGGTCTTGAGGTTTTTAGTCCTCTTAATGACCACACAATAGTGTGTCCATTGTTTGGGAAGAGAGGACATAAACTTCCTCACAATGTCCCTGTTTTCAAGAGTTACTCCAACGTCCACCAGAGTATCCATAATCTCAACATACCTGAAGTATTGTTAAGTCATGGTTTCACCTGTCTTGAAGGTGAAGTTCTCAAAAAACTGCTTCAAGAGGTCTTTCTTGTTCTCTTTAGCTTCATTAGACCCCTCATACATCAACTTTAGTGCATCCCATAGTTGTTTGGCAGTCTTGCACTTCTTGAAGCCTCTACAGATGGAGCTAGGAAGAGCAGTTTGGAGGGCGGTCATGGGTTTCTGAACTATATCAATTTTCTTCCAGTCTTCTTCTGTAATAGTCAGCGACTTCCTTTGGTATCATACCACCACCAGCAGCAGCTAAAGAGGTGGATGGTACATGAGCTCCATAGACAACAGATCCCGACATCCTGGAGTCTTGAAACTTGATAAATCCTTCTATTATTTAGCACCAAGTATCAAAGTCATCAGGAGTGATCAGTGGAGACTTTTCCATAGTACCAGTTTCCATATCAACCTTTATGATAGCTGCCATTTAAGATGTTAAGTGTTTTGTGAAACTGAAAGGATTCAATATGGTGAGATCTTACAATCAAGAGCCTAAAAAGCACTGATACCAATTGCAGGACCGTGTAAGGGTGGTCAATACAATTAGTTTCATAATGAGGAGAGATTTAGGACACTTAACAGTTCAAATAGGGAACCAGGGTTTTAGTATGAGGATACTTAGAACACAAGTAAGTAATGAGACAGAACTAAGAACAAGAACACAGAAGTATGGTTTTCAAGGAAGTTGTATATTGCTCTCAAGTTCTATTACAAGTGTTTCAAGCATATCTAAATTACAAGGAATGGAGACACTTTATACTACATCCTACAACCGTCAATACTTAGAAAGACAGTTGGAAGCACTAATCTAGACATCAAGATCAATGTAGAGTCAAAAGGCAGATTGCCTTTTGACTAGTGACTATGACATGCCATAGCTCACATCCTTTTCTAATATAAAAAGGTTTGCCGATACAATAGTAGGACGTTACAGACAAAGACTTTAATCTACAGTTTATAAAAGCATGGACTTTTCAACAACTCATATAAGTTAGTGAGTCATCAGAGTTGCAGCGAAAAGTGTGTCAGCTTTATGTAAAGTAGATCAGAGAAAGCATGTCTTCTTTATCTTCAGAAGAAATCAGTCTTCATTGCAAATTGGCTTTGGAAGACTTTGTCTCTGAAGCTTCGGAAGACTTCATCTTTGGCTTCGAAAGATTTGGACTTTGGCTTCGGATGATTTTACACTTAGAGTATTTTTCTGTGGAAAGTGTAAAACTTCCGAAGAAACTTCTACCTTGTACCTTTAGTGCATGCATGCAAGAAGACTCTTTGTTGTTTTGGCTTCTTTGGTTGCATCAGACTTATAATCTTCTGATATTACCTTACAAAGATCATATGCTTAATATGTGGGGAAGACAGTCATTTTGCAAAAGATGATCCATTTAACCATTATCTCACTTTAGCAATCATCTCAGATCCTTAAAAGGATCTACAACTGCTGACAAGCCACTAAAAAGAAAAAAATGATACTCATAGGACTATTCAGAAGACAAACAAGTCAAGTGCAGAATTCAAGAAAAATTCAAGAACAAATTAGCAACTACAAACTCAAGGAAGAATACATTTGAGAAAACTAAACCATCTCCAGATATTTCCAAAGGTCATTAGAGAAGAGAAGATGTTAAAGAGTCTAGAAAGTCCAAAGCAAAAAAGAAGAACTAGAGAAAAAAGAGATACGCCAAACTTGACAAAACCTTAGATGACCCAAAACATGAAATCAAACTTTCAGCATTAAAAACAAATAACTTTTTTGCTTAAATCTAGAAGACCTAAGACAAGACAAGCTTGGGTCCCCATTTATAACTAACCAACTTATTTATATGCAGGGACATCCTCAGACCAAAGTTAAATTGTGAATTATGGATAGTGGATGCTCTCGGTACATAACATGTGACAGGTCATGGCTGCTGAATCTTGAACCATATGATAGTGGATCTGTTGTGTTTGGAAGTGATACAAAAGGAGGATACATTACTGGCAGAGGGACAGTCAGCAATTGAAAGATAAGCTTTGATAAGGTGAATTATGTGAAAGAGCTAAATTATAATTTGCTGTGTGCGCCTAAGTTATGTGATAGAAAACATAACACTCTTTTCACAGATCATAAATATATTATTATGTCTCCTGGTTTTGTAATACTAGATGATAAAATACTCTTAAGAGTTCCCAAGAGAGACAATGCACATGCTCAACATGAAGAATGCATCTCCTTCAGGAAATGTATCATGTTTCATTTCCAAAGCTTCAACAAAAGACTCCTCCATTTGGCACAAAATACTAGCACATGTAAATCTCAAAAATATGGATAAAGTAGTTCGAAATGGGTTAGTCACTAGACTACCAAACAAAGAGCTTACATGTGTTGATCATTATGTTGCTTGTCAAAAGGGAAAGCAACATAGAACTTCTCATAAGTCCAAAGAGTTGAATATTGTCACAACTCCTTTACATCTGCCGCATATGGATTTGTTTGGTCCAACAGGTGAAAAGAGTTTGTGAATAAAATCATACTACTTGGTAATAATAAATGATTTTACAAGATTAACTTGGGTTTTCTTTTTAGAAACAAAGGATGAACTACTGAAATTATAAAATCATTTGTTGTTAAAATTAAGAACCAAATTGATCAAAAGGTTAAAATTATCAGGTATGATAAGGGAAAAGAATTTAAAAACCACACTCTTGATTCTTTTTGTGAATCCAAAGGTATTTCTAGACAATATAGTGATCCTAGAACTCCTTAGCAAAACAGATTTGTTGAGAGAAGAAACATGACACTTATTGAGGATGCAAGGAGCATATTGTATGATTCCAAACTTCCTATAACATTATGGGTTGAAGAAGTCAACACTATCTGCTATGTATGTAACATGGTGTTAATTGATAAGCCACGTGGGAAAACCTCTGATGCATAAGAGAAGACAATTCATTATGTTCTTAAGACCTTTTGGGTGTCCATGCACTTTACTAAATACCAAAGATCACTTATCTAAATTTGCTAAGAAATCGGTAGATGGGTTCTTTGTAGCGTACTCATCACAAGCTAAAGCTTACAGAGTATATAAAAAAGTTGACCACACTATTGAGAAATCTAAGAATCCAAGTTGGACGTTTAATCTAAATGGATTCACAAATGCTTTAAACCATTTGCTTGAGAATGTTTTGAGAGACTCATATAACAAATCAGCAGACACACAAGTCATAAGTACTCAAGACTACAGGGTTGATCTCTCTCATGGTCTCAGTCTTAATAGATCGACTGCTGATCCAATCTAGCCACATTCAGCTGAAGCAAATGCTAGTACCATAATTGATGTACACCAACCATCACATACTGTAAGGAACATCTGAAGATTAAAGGCTGATGCAACCAAAGGATACCAGAACAACCAAGTCTTCCAGCATGCACTAAGGAACAAGGATGAACTAGCTTCGAAAGTCATACACTAATAAATAAGTCTAATGTAAGATCTTCCGAAGCCAACAGTTCAGAAGAAGTTGCTTCGAAAGTTTCACACTTATCAGAAAACATTACAAGTGTGAAATCTTCCGAAGCCAAAGACCCTTTCTTCCAAAACCAAAGATGAAGACTTCCGAAGCTTCACAAGACAAAGTCTTCGAAGCCATTTTGATGAGAAGACTGATTTCTTCCGAAGACAGAGAAAATATGCTTTCTCTTAGTTACTTTTTGATAAAGCTGCTGTACCTTCCACTGCTGCTCTGATGACTCACCTGCTTTTCATTAGTTGGTGAAACTTCCATACTTTGTCAAACTATAGAAAAGGTCTTTGCCTATAACTTCCCATAATTATTCCTGTAGACTTGTCTAATTAGATAAAGTCAATGAGCTATGGCATGTCATAGTCACTAGTCAAAAGGCAATCTTCCTTTTGATTGTAGATTGATCTTATTGTCTAGATTAGTCAAATCCCAACTATTTTTTTTTGAATATTGACGGTTGTAGGTTGCAGTATATAAGAGTCTCAAGGTCTTGTAACTAAGATATACTAAAACACACTTGTAATAGAACTAGAGAATCAATATACAACTTCCTTGAAAACCTTATCTTGTGTTCTTATGATTTTGTTCTTGTTTCACTTACATTACTTGTGTTGGCTTAGTATCTTCTAAATAGTTACCAGTTTACTATTTGAATTGTTAAGTGATATAAAGTTCTCTCCTCCTGTGAAGCTAATTGCAAACTTAAGCACCCTTACCCGATCCTGTAATTAGTATCAGATCTTTACAGGCTCTTGATTGTAAGATCTCACCATCTTTACAGGCTTCACACATCACTTAACTCTTCAAATGGCAGCTATCTCTAAGGCTGATATGGAAACTGGAACTATGACAAAGTCCCCACTGATCACTCCTAAGGATTTTGATACTTGGTGCCAAAGAATAGAAGGCTTCATCAAGTCTCAGGATTCTAGGATGTGGGAGTCTGTTGTCAGTGGACCTCATGTACCATCCACCACTTCAGCTGCTGCTGGTGGTAGTATGATACTCAAAGAAAGGGCTGACTTCTCTAAAGAAGACTGGAAGAAGATTGACATTGATCTGAAAGCCAAGACCGCCCTTCAGACTACTCTTCCAAATTCCATCTACATAGGTTTCAAGAAGTGCAAGACTGCTAAACAACTATGGGATGCACTGAAACTGATGTATGAGGGGTCCAATGAAGCCAAGGAAAACAAGAAGGACCTCTTGAAGCAGCAGTTTTAAAATTTCACCTTCAAGACAGGTGAAACCATGACTCAATAGTATTTTAGGTATCTTGAGATTATGGATACTCTGGTTGATGTTGGAGTAACTATTGAGAATAGGGATATTGTTAGGAAGTTCATGTCCTCTCGTGCCAGAAAATGGACACACTATTGTGTGGTCATTAAGTGGACTGAAAACCTCAAGACGCTGACTCTCACTGAGTTATATGGAATACTCAGTGGATACCAGATGGAGATGAACATGCAAAAACTATTTGGTAACTCCAACACTCACCAGAGTTTTGCCCTTCATATGGGTGAAAGGGATAGCAGAAAACCACAGCACCATATTATCTGCTACCCTGAAACTTCATAAAAGGGTCCTTTCATCACCTTCCCAGAGACACCCAGAGAGTGCTACATCCAAGGAAGCCCATTCCAAGAGACAAGCACCCTCAAACCTTTGTCTCTACTGATGAAAGTTCAAGCAACTTTCTTTTCACTCTTGAAGACCTGGATTGTATCCATCCAGATGATCTGGAATACATGGAGATAGTCCAACAGATGGCACTTCTCACTCAGAGAGCCTAGAAGTTCTACAAGAGGATAGGGATAAGGTTTCCTAGTAATGCTGCCAGTGGCAAGTTTGGACTAGACAAGAGCAATGTGAAGTGTTACAACTGTAATCAGATGGGTCATTTTGCCAGAGAATGCAAGGCACCTAAGTTAAATGGTGGCCAAGCATCATCCAGGCCAAACTACACTGAAGGAGGGCACCAGAATGAGAAGCCAAGACAGCAAGATGTTGTTGCTGTTGAAGAAGGAGGATTTGACTAGAGCTTTCAGGCTGAATATGCTTCACCAAATCAAGCACTCATGACTGACCATGATGAGGCTAAGGTACTAGAACATCTTTTCTCTCCTGAATGTATTGCTAAAATGAATAGACACAGGTCCTACAACTTGGAAATGAGATCTGATATTGAGTTTTTGAATATCCTAAAAGCTGATTTTAAAAGAGCTGAAAATGACTATAAACTTAAGATAGAAGATCTGGAGAAAACAATTTCAACTCCTAAACATGAGCAAACAAATTACAGGACTCAAATTAAAGATCTCATTACCAAGTTGATTGAATGCCAGGTTGAGCTTGTGATCAGCAAAGCCCGGGCTGAAAAATGTGTTCTTGAAGAAGAGACCTTCAAGAACATCATATCCTCATCTCTGCATGCAAATGTTTGTTATCAGAATAAGCAGGGACTGGAATCTACTGAGATAATTTCTCCATACACTCTATTATCTGTAAGATCTCCAAGGTGTGGAACTGATAAAGATGCGCTTCCCCTCATAGACCATAGTATTGAAAAGGATGAAGAGGAGATGGTGAGGGATGACTCTGAAATGAGTGAAACGAGTCAATCCAAAAAGGGTCACCATACTCCTGAGGAGAGTAAGAAGGCTGGTATGACAAAGACAAAGTGGAAGAACTTGATCAGAATAGCAAAGAGAAGATCAAAGAAGTCTCAAGAGATCAAGGCCACTTTTGACTCCAAGCAGAAACAAGTGTTCATCTCTGCAGGGTTTGAAGTGGTAAAGGCTGAGGAATCAACTACAAACTCTAGTATTAGGAGCTTTAGTACGGTTCTAACTCATTCCAAGGAAGGCTAAATTGTTGTGTACCACTGCTACACAGTCTGAACCATCCTCCTCCAAGAGCAAGTCTCTCCCTAAAAAGCTTGGTCCATCATCTTTAAAGAAAAAGCTAGAGAAATAAAGTGTTCAAGCTCAGTCCTGCTCTCAGAAGAAGACTCCCAGAAGGAAGCAAATGGACTGCATCATGTGTGGTAGTACTTCTCATCTGGCTAAGGATTGCATCTACAATCCCAAAAGCATTATCCACATGATCAAAGAGAAAGCTTCTGGGAAGAAGAAGGAAAAGCTAGCTTCGGAAGGAAAATCCGTTTCCTTCGAAAGCTCCAAAGTGAAAAGGAAAACAGGTGGTAAATTTAGTTCGGAAGGAAAAATGGTCTAGGAAGAAACGAATACTTCCGAAGCACCAAAGCCTGCTACAGTGAAAGCTAGATCTTCCGAAGGTCCAGTCTCCAAATTTTCCAAAGTTGTTAAAACTTCCGAAGATTTGAAGGTCATGCCCAATCTTCCTAAGGTGGTGTGGAAGATGAAGGAAGACCATGTGACTGAAAGTTCATTATCAGCAACAACAAATGATCCTCAAAGCCTAAACATAGGATCACTTACTATTTCATTGTCTTCTATTCACTTTGACAAACCCAAGACCAATGAGGCTTAGGTTCCCAAATGTAACTAAATCATCTTTTTTTGTGCAGGGGCAGCTAAAAACCAACAGGAATGTATGGATCATTAATAGCGACTGCTCAAGACACATGACAGGCAATGGCTCCTTGCTTCAAAACTTTGAGAAGTTTGATGGAGGGCCAGTTGCTTTTGGAGGAGATACAGGAGGTTACATCACTGGCAGGGGCATGGTCTTAAATAGTAAACTCAGCATTGAGAAGGTAAACTTTGTCAAGGAGCTTGGATACAATCTTTTGAGTGTGTCCTAATTTTGTGACCAAAAACATCACATGCTCTTCACTAAGCATGAGTGCATTGTACACAAGCCTGGGGTGGTTATTCCTTAGGAGTACATCCTGCTCAAAGCCCCCAGGAAGGAAAACATGTACAAGATGGATCTGCAAGAAACAACTCCCTCCGGAGAAGTGTCTTGCTTTCTATTTAAAGCAAATAGTGATGAGTCTTTCCTCTGGCATAACAGAATGTGCCATGTAAACTTTAAAAATATGAATAAATTGATTAAAAATGAATTGGTAACTAGAATGTAAAAGAATGAGTTTACAAGTGATGACCATTGTGTTGCATGCCTGAAAGGGAAGCAGCACAAAGTGTCTCACAAGCCAAAGGAAAGGAACTCCATCACTACTCCCCTATACTTGTTACATATGGATCTATTTGGCCCCATCAGTGTAATGAGTCTAGGAAGGACCTCTTATTGTTTAGTGATCACAGATGACTTCATAAGATTCACTTGGGTCTTCTTCCTTAGAACTAAGGATGAGACTCCTGAGATCTTGAAGAACTTCATTCTGAAAATTGAGAATTAATGTGATCACAAGGTCAAAACCATAAGATGTGATCAGGGAACAGAATTTAGAAACCAAATACTTGATACATTTTGTGATGAAAAGGGTATTTCAAGAGAATATAGTGCTCCTAGGACTTCTCAGCAAAATGGTGTTGCTGAGAGGAGAAACAGGAAACTTATTTCGGCTGCTAGAACCATGTTGTCTGACTCTAAACTGCCTATCACCTTCTGGGCAGAGGCTTTCAACACAGCCTGCTATGTGCAGAACAGAGTTTTAATAGTTAAGACTCATGGTAAGACTCTTTATGAGTTGTGGCACAAAAGGAGACCATTCATTGGTTTTCTCAGGTCATTTGGATGTCCATGCACCATCTAGAATACCAAAGATCAAGTAGCCAAGTTTGCTGAGAAATCAGATGATGGACACTTTGTTGGATACTCTTCTCAAGCTAAGGCTTATAGAGTATACAACCTTAGAACTAGAGTAATTGAGGAGTCAGCCAATATGACCTTCAATGAAAACACTCCCAGTGTTAAAGATTCTGGTCCAGATTGGCTGTTTGATCTTGATTTAGTTACCAACTGTTTTAACAAGTCTTGTAAGAATGTTTTAGGATCTACAGATAATATATCAACAGGTGATCCTGACCCAAGATTTGAGCTGAGAAGACCAAACAAGAATACTACTTCAGCTCCTTGGTAACTAAACCTACAAGTGAAGCTCCTATTATAGTCCATGGGATGGTACAAGGTGTTAAGTTCAGGTACTCTCAATTTGTTTACACAAATTTACTTGCTAACTTGGTGTGAATCCAAGGATCGCAACTAGGAATTATCAGTGTTAGATTGGTTTCGAATTAATGATCGCGGAATTACCATTAATCGTTGTTTAATTGATTAACAAATAAATATTGATGCCAGAGAAAATAAACAATAAATGATCAAATGATATCAACAATATGCAAAGAATAATGATTTGAATCAAACGTAATTCATTAAAACCGATTAATGATTACAAAGAATCAAATAATAATTGCTAACAAAATTCTATGCTATGATTGTGTTTATGATTTTTGGTGTGTTGATGTGACGGCTGCTAGGGTTTGTGTTGATCGTGCAAAAACGATGTGATGGTATGTTTGTCGTCATTTATTTCTGTGTACTTGATATGAAACCTAGAACTCATATTTATAGACACGCGTGTTTCTGTTAAGGAAACAGCGAATCTCTTGGAGTCTGTGATTGACTTGTTGACTTGTTGACTAGAAACACTTGTATGATTTACGTGTCTGGTTCTTCCGTAGTTACTTTGTTCTTCTGCAGCTACTTGATCTTCCGCAGTTACTTTGTTCTTCCGCATCTACTTGATCTTCAGCAGTTAACTTTGTTCATGTGGTGTTTGTTCATCAGTGAATACCCATATTCATCCGTAGAAGATCTGCTGATGAATGTCTTGTAAGAAAGATATCTACGGAAGAACAAAAATGTTCATCCGTAGATGTTTCTTACACTCAAAGTCAATTTCAGAAATTGATTAAGTATAATGTTTGTACCTGTAATCATACACATAAATCAACACACATATGGGTTAACCTATATATATGTATAATGAATTACAAATATTCATTACATGTATTGATTAAAGTTCTAAGCCTATACAAAGTGATCTAGACTTATTATTTCAAGATCTACACTTGGACTCCTTAGAATATTACATGTTCCCCAGGTATGTTCAACACATTCTCAACTGTGAATTGGGACCACCAGGAAATATTCTTAAATTGGGACAAATGAGGCCCAACATTTTCAAAATCTTGAAGAAGGCAAACAGCCCTTGTCCCACAAATGTTTGAGCTTATTGCTCAGGGTGACAACCTAGCAGCACCAGCTAGTGTTGATCCCACACCCTCCACTTCTCAACCACCTCAAACACAGCTACCATTACCATCACCTACAAAAGAAAATCTAAACAAACCCCTACTCTTGCTACTGAGCATGTGCAGGCTCCCATATCACAACCCATACAGGAGGAAGTGGAATCTCGAGCTCCTACTTCCCCTGAGGAGCAGACCACTCCCATCTTTCCAATAATCAGTTATGAGGTTCCTCATGCTCAGGCTGATCAGCTCATTACCCAAACAGCTTCTAGCCTTCACTCTAAGTCTCTAAACTCAAGTGATCAACCTTCAGGGGATAGCTACCATCCCCAACCTCTAGATCTCAACCAACCAATACCCAGCTTAGACTTTTGTGATGATGAGGACTTGGATGTCAGTGAATACCATGAGTCTCTCTTCTCCACCCCTGCTTAAAGAGAGATGAGTATTTCTGACTCACCTAGGTCTAGCCCATATCATTTACCCTCCACTAAGGTGGATGTTCCTGAACTTGTTCAGGAGATCCATATGGAAGAGGCTCTCACTTTTGCAAGTGATAACATCAATAGGACCTCAACCATGGCAACCTAGCCTCTTGACACTTCTCTGGAAGCTGTCATTAGGCAGGGGAAATCCAGCAGCCAAGAACACCATGTTGGTTATAAGGACGAAGACTTAGGTCAAATTCACTCATCCCCCAATGATTTTTCAACTGAAGATGATGGGAGTCTTAAACAAAAAGGGCACAAACTGACAAAAACATGCACGTACTTAGTTTCAAAGATAGCTCACCTGGAATCTCAGGTGACTATCTTACAGGAGAGGGTCAATGACCAGCAACTTGAGATCACCGATCTTAAGGGCCAGTTAGCTGAGAGACCAAGGAGGACAACTCAACAAGGTCCACAAGAACCTGTGGATGTCTTGCACCAATTCCCCAGCTCGACTAGTCAAGAGGGTGATGCTACCAAAAAGGGGGAGAAAGTCTTGACAGCCACAGAACCTAGGGGTTCTTCCCAGAGCATGGACATTGAGGATTCACCACCCTCTCTTGAACATGTACATACTCAGCAACCTCCTCATGACAGTGATCTAGACTTGCTCATCCAACAGCTATTTAAGGAGGGAATACCAAGAGCAATGTCCGCCCCTTCTGAAAACCCAATCAGGGGTTGGGGGTATGACAGTAACAGGAGAGCTCTTATGATCTCTAGAGCTCAGGGTCAACTAGAAGTTTTCAACATTTCAAGACCAAGCTACTATGAGAGTATAAATTTGGAGGATCTGCAACTTGTCAACCCAAGCAACAACAGACAAGCTGCAAGATTGGTAGAAAGGATCCAAGATACGGTGCTAGAGGAATTCAAATTGAGATCAAAACTATATAGACAGAGGCTAGCAGGTGAGATCTTTGGTCAACTAGATGTTGAGGTGGACCCGGAGATTAGCTTCGAAGGGAAAGCCTTGACTGAAGGCCCAGAAGTTGAACCTGTGAACCTTGAGACATGATCTCCCTCTGCACCTATTGCCCTCAGTGAAACACCAGCTGGTGATAGTGCTTCACAACCTTTCTCTGGCCAGAGCTTTATAGCTGAACCAAGCAATAAAGGCCAAAGCTCTCTCCAGCCTGAGTCACCATGGCCTGTGGTTGACAAAGGCAAAAGGAAAATGACTCCTGAGGAGATTGAGGAGGAGAAGAGAAAGAGGAAGAGGAAGCTGAGGGGAGAGAGTTCAAGTGATTCCCCAGGATTCATGGAAGCTTCTATCACGGATGCCCCCAGGCTAAACACTCAGGAAGATAAGTTAAGGGCAGCCAGGCTGAATTACCTGGGAACCAGAAACTACAATGTTGATGAACTCATCTCTCTCCCCTTAAAGGAGCTGAATGAACTGGCTGACATTGAATTGTCAAAAGAGAGGAAGGAAGCAGAGGATGCATAATTGCTCCTCAAAATCAAATAAGAAAGGAGACTTAAAAGACTCTACAAAGATGCTCCTATCCTCTCTCCAGTTCAAGAAAGTCCTGAGGCAGGTAGTTAATAAAGAAGAAAGACTAAAGATGATCAACTACCTGAGTGCCATAGGTCTCTATCCGGCAGCCGCACTTCTTCCCTTATCATATGAGTACATAATGTTTTAATACAATAAGCAGCTGGAAGAACAAGCCAGAAAGGAAAAGCAAGCTACAAGGAAAAGATTAAGGGAAAAAGCTGCAAAGTCAAGTGCCATCATCCATAAAAGCCAAAAGAAGTCTGCTGACAAACAAAGGATGATGAGCTTCTTGAAGCTGTATGGGTTCTCCGGAAGGAGGCTTGGTCCTATGTCTCTATCCATAATGGATGAGCATATTAGAGTGATCAAGCAAAAGATAAAAAGGGGAGAGCTGGTGGACTTGCATTCTCCACCAAGTCTAGCTCAACCTGAAGTTAAGGTGAAGGCTGAACCTACTAAGACAACACAACCTGAACCTGGAGCTGCATCTGAGCCAACTTAATCTTCTAACCCACAGAAGGGTCCTCCTCTCTCTCCTTCTAAACCTATGAGAGAGGAGAACCCAACTGAGAGGGACACAATAGAACCAACTAGTACTCAAGACCAACCCTCTCAGTTGAAGAAATTTAAGAGGAGAAAAAGGATGGCCAGAAGAAGATCCACTTCAAAGAAGAAGAGAAGAAAGGCATCCACCTCCTAACCTTAGGATGAGTCAGAGCATCCTGATGGAGTGCATGAAGAGGTCTCTTAACAAACTCCAATCATAGTAGAGCCTCTTGCTACTAGAAGACAAATTCTGTCATGGACTTTTGCTGAAGATCCAGACAGATGGTATGTCATAAGAGATTAGGGAGAACAACATGTCTACTTCACAAATGACATGCTTAAACTTCCTCTGTATGATCTCTTTGATATGAGAAGGTTCTATGTCAGTCTGAAGGATCCAGATCTTATGATAAAGAAAGGAATGCTAAACATACTGATGTGGACTATCAAAATCTGAAGAACTTCTCTGTTTTGGTAGCATCAGCCTAGGGGGAGTTTGTAAGGAACATCTGAAGATTAAAGGCTGATGCAACCAAAGGATACCAGATCAACCAAGTCTTCCAGCATGCACTAAGGAACAAGGATGAACTAGCTTCGAAAGTCTTACACTCACAAATAAGTCTAAGTGTAAGATCTTTCGAAGCCAATAGTTCAGAAGAGTTGCTTCGGAAGTTTCACACTTATCAGAAAATATTACAAGTGTGAAATCTTCCAAAGCCAAAGATCCTTTCTTCCAAAGCCAAAGATGAAGTTTTCCGAAGCTTCACAAGAAAAAGTCTTCCAAAGCCATTTTATGAGAAGACTAATTTCTTCTGAAGACAGAGAAAATATGCTTTCTCTGAGTTACTTTTTGATAAAGCTGCTGTACCTTTCACTGATGCTCTGATGACTCACCTGCTTTTCATTAGTTGGTGAAACTTCCATACTTTATCAAACTGTAGAAAAAGGTCTTTGCCTGTAACTTCCTATAATTGTTCCTGTAGACTTGTCTTATTAGACAAAGTCAGTGAGCTATGGCATGTCATAGTCACTAGTCAAAAGGCAATCTGTCTTTTAACTGTAGATTGATCTTGTTGTCTAGATTAGTCAAATCCCAACTGTCTTTTTGTATATTGACGGTTGTAGGTTGTAGTATATAAGAGTCTCAAGTTCTTGTAACTAAGATATACTAAAACACACTTGTAATAGAACTAGAGAATCAATATACAACTTCCTTGAAAAGTTTATCTTGGGTTCTTATGATTTTGTTCTTGTTTCACTTACATTACTTGTGTTGGCTTAGTATCTTCTAAATAGTTACCAGTTCCCTATTTGAATTGCTAAGTGATCTAAAGTTGTATCCTCCTATGAAGCTAATTGCAAACCTAAGCACCCTTACCCGATCCTGCACTTACTCATGATGACTCTTCAGATGAGAAGTCTCATGATCATTGTAGTACTAGACTATCTCTTGAAAAGAGGCCAAGAGTGGCAAATGCTATAAAAGGAGTCAATTTGGCAACTGATCCGCTCACTCAATATGATACATCTACTGAAATTCCTGAAACAAACTTCTTAAATTTGAATCTTTCTCAACAAATTCAAGTGATCCAAAGACTAAGAATTCATAAAGAGCACCCAGTTGAGAATTTCATTGAGAGTATCAATGCGGGTGTCAAGACAAGAAGCAAGACACATGAGGCAAACATCTGTTTGTTCACATGCTTTCTTTCTCAATTGGAACCAAGGAAAGTGGATGAAGCTTTAAGAGACAATAGCTGGGTAGAAGCTATGTAAAAGGAGAATCTTCAATTTCAAAGACAAAAGGTTTGGAAACTATCTACACATCCTAATGGAAAGACTGCTATAGGAACCAGATGGTATTCAAAAACAAGAAGGATGACAAAGGCATTGTTATCAAGAACAAAGCAAGACTTATGGTACAAGGGTACACATAAGAAGAAGGGATTATTATGATGAAGTCTTTGCTCTTGTGGCTAGGCTTAAAGCAATTAGAATCTTTCTTTCTTTTGCTGCCTCAAAAGACTTCAAGGTGTTTTAGATGGATGTCAAGAGGTGGTGAGATAGATGAAGAAGATTATGTTTGTCAACCACCTGGGTTTGAAGATCCTAAGTATCCATACTATATTGGCAAACTTAATAAAGCTCTTTATGGGCTTCATTAGGCTCCTAGGAAATGTTATGAAAAACTCTCTACCTTTCTTTTTTAGAAATGGATAGACCAGAGGATCCATAGGCAAAACTATCTTCGTTAAGAAAGTTGATTTGGATATCATTTTGGTACAAGTATATGTCGATGACATTATATTTGGTTCAACAAATGAGAGATTATGTACAGACTTTGAGAGTCTCATGAAGTCTAAGTTTGGGATGAGCTCAATGGGAGAACTCATATTCTTCTTAGGATTGTAAGTGAATCAAACACTTGATGGAATCTTTATGAATCAATCTAAGTATGTTAAGGACATCTTAGTAAGATTTCAAGCTACTGATGCAAAAACTGCTAAGACCCCTATGTCTAAAACATGTTCCTTAACTTCTGATCTTGAGGGGGAAGCAATTAATTAGCAATAATATAGAGCCATCATAGGATCTCTCATGTACCTCATAAGCTGACCAAATATTATGTTTTCTACATGCTTGTACTCAAGCTTCCAAGCTGTTCTAAAAGTGTCACACATGATGGCCGCCAAGAGAATTTGAAGTATCTTAGAGAGGAACCTAAGTTGGGATTATGGTACCCTAAGAGTGCTGACTTCAATCTCTATAGATTTACAGATAGTGACTATGGAGGGTGCAACATCAACAAGAAGTCCACCTCAGGAGGATGTCAATTTCTAGGGCAAAGATTGGTCTCATGGCAATGCAAGAAGCAAACTTGTATGTCTACATCAACTGTTGACGCAGAGTACATTGTTACCTCTAGTTGTTATTAAGTGTTGTGGATTCAAAATCAACATTGATATTATAGCATAACCTTTATGAATACTCTAATTCACATTGACAACAATAGTGCCATCTCATTCACCAACATTCCAGTTCAGCATTTAAAGACAAAACGCATCGATATTAAGTATCATTTCATTAGAGATTGTGTAGAAAAAAATCATTAAATTAATTAAGGTTCATATAAATGAAAAATGTTAAAATTTTTTCATAAAGGAATTTGATGAAACAAGGTTTAAATATTTTGTATCTTCTATTGGAATGATATACTGTAAGGCCCCGTTCCCGGAGACCTCACAGTTGGACAATCACAGGATTTTTCATATAAAATAAATACATTTAATAAAAACATCGTAGCAGATTAAGTTATCAAAAACCATTCATGCATTAATACTTGATGTCGCTAAATAATGCATCATTGTATTTTTGAAAGTTACAAAAAGAATCATTCAGTTGTATTACAAAACAACAATATCATTAAGCACGAATGGATGCCGGTCTTTGCTTGCCAAGTAGCCTCACCCGTGTGCCATCCCCAGCAACAAGTTACCTGCCAACTGAAAATGCATAAAAGTCAGCGTTGCTGAGTGAGTTCTAGTTTTATAAATAAAATACTTTACTTTTACTAAAAAGAAACACTTCTTTACATTCGTACAAGATCACACATCATACATACAACTAGATAATAATTCTTTATTATCTTTCCTTATCGTTCGTTTTCGCACTTTCTTTCATCATTATCTTTCACTTTATCTGGACCTGACATATGCTATGCCCCATCATTGTGCTCGAAGCAACTACCTCTTGGGGTCAAGCGACAAGGATCCCGTTTTCGCACGTCTCGATCAATCACAAAGACTGACCCTCCTGTGTGTGAATCCTCATGGGTTAGCCAAAACGCATGTTATATAACACACAGTTGAGCTAACAACTCTCAATGAGTTGTGAACCTCCTTAAACATTTTGCTTGCAACACTTTCATTCATTCCTTATGTTCCACTTTTCAATATCATTAATCTTTCGCTTCGTTTATGATAATACTTTACGCATACGAACATAAACACACCACGTAAAGTCACGTAATAACACGTAATATGGAACATAACAACATGCCACAAGCATGAAAAACACCAACAAACATAACCATCAAAACATCCCAGGGCTTAATCATAAATTTCCATTTTTCCCAAAATCCAGAAAATTTTCTAAGGCATTTAGGCGCATGAACACTATGTAGGCGCGCGGGCACTGCTTGGGTGCTTGATCAACACTTAAGCAAAATTTCAGGCACATGGGGTACTGTTCGGGCGCATGGGCAACACTTAGACTTAATTTTAGGCGCATGGGGTAATGTTCGGGTGCATGATCAGGTACTTAGGCCCATGAAAAAAATTTCAGGCGCATGGGCAGTTGTAATATCAAACCTATACTATTTTTCAGACCCAATCATCGTATAACATATTCCTAACCCAATTCTATTATGCCAAACACCTACATCAATCCTACAAACACGAAACACAAAAATTCATACACAAACATACAATCACCAGTAAAAAAACTGAATATAACACACAGTTTCATACACATAACTTGTAAAACATTTTTAGATGCATTTCAGCCCCGAAAACAAGTTTAAAAACAGAAAACCGAGGATCTAGAACTCACCTGTAGCAGCTTTCGAGCACAACTCCTCCAAACTCAGAAGCACTTGGAGTTCAAACACCAAAACACACTAAAAACACAGAACCAAACACAAAGAACACATTAGAATCGGTCTCGAAGTTGGATACTCAGCTAAAACCGAACAAAAACGCAAGAAAACACTCACCTTCGAAGGTTTCTCTCACTAGAAACCGATGAAAACCCTGTTCTTCTTCTTTTTCTCTTCTTTGCAACTGAGAGGACGTGAATGCAGATGTAGTGGGCGGCCATGCCTCTTTTAATCATAAAATAATAAGGTTTTGTCATTTATACAACTTTAGCCCCTCCACTTATGCAAATTTTCCTTTCTTTCTTTATACTTTATTTCCTTTTTGTCTTTAATAAATTTTTGGGTGCTACAAGTCCACCCCCCTTATAGAGGTTTCGTCCCCGAAACCTGTCACTCCTTGAACAGTTATGGGTAATGTTGTCTCATCTCATCCTTAGTCTCCCACGTAGACTCGGATCCCTTCCTGTGCCTTCACTGTACTCGCACCAGTGGAACCACTTTATTCCGTAATCTCCTCTCCTTTCAGTCAATGATTGCACTGGTTGCTCTACAAAATTGAGACGTTCATCTACTTCAATGTCCTACAGTGGAACAATCATACCTTCGTTAGCTAGGCATTTTCCTAGATGAGATACATGGAAAGTTGGATGAATCCCACTTAACTCATCGGGCAGCTCCAACCTTTAGGCCACCTCTCCTACTCGAGCAATGATTCGGAAAGGTACTATACACCTCGGGCTCAGCTTACCCCTCTCTCTGAACCGAATGATCCCCTTCCAAGGTGAAACCTTTAGCATAAATTTACCACCCACCTTCAATTCAATCGGCCTACGCCTCTTATCAGCATATGACTTTTGTGTATCTTTTACTGCCTTCATAAAGGCCATGATCTTTTCTAGCTTTTCAGTCATAGCCTCGATCACTTCCACGCTCCCCAACACCTTCTGCCTAATGTCACCCCAACATACGGGTGTTCTACACTTCCTACCATATAGCATTTCATATGGTGGCATGCCAATGTTCGCATGATAACTGTTGTTGTATGAGAATTCAGCTAACGGTAAGTGTTCGTCCCACCTTCCTCCAAAATCAATGACGCATGCTCGGTGCATATCCTCAAGCGTCTGTATTGTTCTCTCCGACTGACCATCTATCTGAGGATGGTAAGCCGTACTGATATGCAACCTCATACCCATTACATCATGGAATCTCTTCCAGAACTTATATATAAACCGAGTGTCACGGTCCGACACAATAGACACTGGTACACCATGACGGGTCACAATTTCCTTGATGAACAGATCCGCCAATCTCTCAGATGAATATGTCTCGCAGATTGGTAGAAAGTGAGCACTCTTTGTTAAGCGATCAACTATCACCCATATAGTATCGTACCCCCTTGTTGTACGTGGTAACTTCATAATGAAGTCCATGGTGATGTGCTCCTATTTCCACTCGGGTATATCCAAAAGTTGGATCTTCCCATATGTCTTTTGATGCTCTGCCTTTACTTGTAAGCAAGTAAGGCACTTACTCACGTACTCTGCCACATCATGCTTCATACCCGGCCACCAATAATCATTCTTCAAATCATGATACATCTTGGTAGCACCGAGATGAATGGAGTACCAAGTCTTATGAGCTTCATCCAAGATTTTCCCCCATAGGTCTCCATAACGAGGGATCCACATCCACCCAAAGCGGGTTCTAACTCCGAGAGTGTTCTCACCCAACTCCGAGACTATACCTCTCATCCTTTTGGAGTTAAGGTGCTCTTCTTTTAATTCCTCATCTTGGAACCCCTTGACCTGCGTCATCACATAGGAGGTCATCACCAACTGGTAAGCTTTCACCCGGATTGGCTCGGGTCTCTCCTTTCGGCTAAGGGCATCCGCCACTATGTTAGCCTTGCTCGGATTATAATGGATCTCACAATCCCAGTCCTTGATTAACTCTAACCACCTCCTTTGCCTCATATTGAGGTCCTTCTGCTCAATAAAGTATTTCAAGCTCTTATGGTCAGTGAAGATAGTGTACTTCGTCCCGTACAAGTAGTGCCTCCAAATCTTCAATGCAAAGACCACGACTGCTAGCTCCAAGTCATGAGTAGGATAATTAACCTCATGGATTTTCAACTGTTAGGACGCATAGGCTATTACTCTTCCCCTCTGCATAAGCACGCAACCCAATCCCATAAAGGAAGCATCCGAATAGACCACTAAGTCTTCATTCCCTTCGGGTAACGTCAAGACAGGAGCTTGAGTCAACCTTCTCTTTAAATCCTCAAAAGAATTCTCCTGTTCCAGACCTCATACAAACATCATGTCCTTACGGGTCAACTTGGTCAATGGTGAGGCTATCTTGGAAAAGTCTTGGATGAACCTCCTGTAGTAGCCCGCCAAACCCAAGAAACTACGAACCTCAGATGGCGTCCTAGGAGACTTCCATTGCATCACCGCCTCAACCTTTGTCGGGTCTACCATGATCCCTTCGAAATTTAAAACATGACCCAAGAACTAAACTTCACGCAACCAAAAAGCACACTTGGAGAACTTAGCATACAGCTTTTCTCTTCTAAGTGTCTCCAATACTTCACGAATGTGACCGGCATGTTCTTTTTCACTCTTTGAATAAATCAGAATATCATCAATAAACACAATCACTGATTTATCCAACATCGGCCGACACACCCGATTCATCAAATCCATGAAAGCAGTTGGCGTGTTAGTTAAACCAAAGAACATAACGAGAAACTCATAGTGTCCATAACGCGTGCGAAAAGCTGTTTTGGGGATATCCTGCTCCTTCACCTTCAATTGATGGTAGCCAGATCGGAGATCAATTCTTGAGAACCAACTGGCACCTTGGAACAGATCAAACAAGTCATCTATTCTCGGTAGCGGATATCAGTTCTTCACCGTCAATTTGTTCAACTCACAATAGTCAATGCACATCCTCATACTACCATCCTTCTTCTTTACAAAGAAGACCGGAGCACCCCAGGGAGAGATACTCGGTCGGATGAAACCCTTCTCCATCAACTCTTGTAACTGAACCATCAGTTCCTTCATTGCCAACGGAGCCAATCGATACAGTGCTTTGGCAACAGGTTGAGCACCAGGTATCAAATCAATCTGAAACTCGATCTCGCGGTCCGGTGGCACACCTGGTAACTCTTCTGGGAACACATTTGGAAAGTCACATACAACTAGTACATTGGCCAATTGAGGTACTGACCCATCCACATCCTTCACGTAAACCAGGTAGGCACTACATCCCCGTCTCATGCACTTCTCTGCCACCACCATCGAAATCACTTTTTGAATGGTAGTAACTCGGTTACCGTAGACCGTTACCGAACTCCCATTAGGCACTATCAGTCGGATCATCTTCTTACGACAAACAATATTTGCCACATAGGCTACTAACCAATCCATCCCTAGAACTACATCAAATCCACCTAGGGGCGTCACAAATAGTTTAGCAAAGAACCTATGGCCTTCTAGTTCTATGTCGCAATCCTCTATCAAGTCAGAAATCCTGGTAGACTTACCAATGACAGTTTCTACATCGAAGGGTTCATCAATGCTTCTACTACTAATCGGCAACTTAGCACAGAAAGGAGCAGAAATGAAACTCCTACTAGCACCACAATCAAATAACACAGAGGCACAAGTTTGGTTTACAAGAAACGTACCTGACACGACATCGGGATCCACCCTGGCCTCTTCCTTGGTCATCGTAAATGCTCAAGTGCTTGCCCTCTGCCCTTCATTCTCAGTTCTCTTATTTGCCCCAAAGTTCTCAGCCCTTGACTTCTTGCCGTCTCTGCTCAGACGGCCCTCTTCACCACAATTATAGCACCTCATCACCCCACAATCTTTTTCCATATGACTGGGCCTCCCACACTTGAAGCAGATCTTCGACCCCCACTTACACTCCCCCATGTGGTCTCTCCCACACTTACCATATCTCTTTTCCCCAGTACTCGCCGACACCACCCGTCGGTCATCCGTTCTAGCCTTCTTGTTGTTCAGGGTGAAACCACCACGTCCAAATCACTTCCCACTCCAGTTCCTGTTGCCACCAGCCTTCTTACTCACCTCAACCATAGCCACCTCTCTCTCATCATACAATCTCCCTGCCAAATCTACCACCGACCTAAACGTACTCGACAGGGTAGCAATCATGTGCCTGTGGATATCTGCTGGCAATCCCTGTATGTACCTCTTGATCTTTCTCGACAATGGCGTAACCTGGTCTGGTACCATCCTTGCCATCTCATTAAACTTCGTCGTGTATTGCTGGTTTGTCATAGTTCCCACCTCCAGCTGTAGGAACGCTCTCTCCATCTTGTCAAGTTCTCTATGAGGACAGAACTCCTCGATCACCATCTCCTTCAGTTTGCTCCACCTCATCCTCCGGATAACCCTTCTACCCTCGGCCTGGACAATATTATCCCACCAACACAAAGCCAAGTCCATGAATGAACGGGTAGCAAACTTTACCTTTTGATCCTCCTTACATTCACTGATCTCCAACACAGCCTCCATCTCTCTCACCCAACGTTGAGCGGCAGTAGCGTTACCATTTCCATCAAAAGTTGGGGGCTTGCATCTCTGGAATGCCCCGTAACTACACCCCTTGGCGGTCTCTTGCACTGCTTCCTCCTCATCGCTGGAGACAACCATCTTAGTGTCTAGTTGCTTCCCTTTATCATGATCTCTATCATCCCTCCTTTTCCCAGTAGTTTACTTTCTCTCCTCCTCCTTCTCATTTTTTTCATCTTCTCTTACCACACGAATGACCTCGGTCACAACAAACGGCAGGATCGTCTGCATGACCTGATGCACTTCCTCCTCAACTGCCTCCTATGCTAAGTCTCTCAAGTTGGCACTCTCAGCACCGCCCTCCTGGTGATGATGCTAGGGCTCAGAAGGAGCCGTCTCAGTAGTCTTAGTCTTGTTCCTCGTGACACCTGGTCCAGCACCACGGCCACCCTGTACTCCTCCTCAAGAAGCTTTCGACGATCTACCACCAACCATCTTCTAAACACTATAAGATTCAAACACCAACATGGTCATTCAATGGAATAGCTCAGTTTATGTCAAATATAGTAAGTCCCTAATTACAGTGGCCAATTGTGATTAGCCACTTACTTTTTTCTTCATCTCCCAAGCATTTCCTATCCTGACTACATCAGTATTCAAATATACTAAGGGCATAAAAATCAAATAACATACGCACATAATACTGGTTAACATTTAAGAAAACGAATTACCTGATGGCACGTAGCTACTTGGGCTGGCATCCCTCCATTCGGTCCCATTCTCAGTTTATGTTTAGGTTTTTAAATTATTTTACCCATTTCTCTTAAACTTTGGCTCTGATACCTGCTTGTAAGGCCCCGTTCCTGGAGACCTTATAGTTGGACAATCATACCATTTTTCATATAAAATAAATACCTTTCATAAAAACGTCGCAGCGGATTAAGTTATCAAAAACCATTCATGCATTAATACTTGATGTTGCTAAATAATACATCATTGTATTTTTGAAAGTTATAAAAAGAATCATTCAGTTGTATTACAAAACAACAATATCATTAAGCACGAATGGATGCCAGTCTTTGCCCGCCAAGTAGCCTCACCCGCGTGCAATCCCCAGAAACAAGTTACCTGCCAACTAAAAATGCATAAAAGTCAGCGTTGCTGAGTGAGTTCTAGTTTTATAAATAAAATAATTTACTTTTACTAAAAAGAAACACCTCTTTACATTCGTACGAGACCACACATCATACATACAACTAGATAATAATTCTTTATTATCCTTCATTATCGTTTGTTTTCACACTTTCTTTCATCATTATCCTTCACTTTATCTGGACCTGTCATATGCTATGCCCCATCATTGTGCACGAAGCAACTACCTCTTGGGGTCAAGCGACAAGGATCCCATTTTCGCACGTCTCGATCAATCACAAAGACTGACCCTCCTATGTGTGAACCCTCATGGGTTAGCCAAAACGCACGTTATATAACACACAGTTGAGCTAACAACTCTCAATGAGTTGTGAACCTCCTAAAACATTTTGCTTGCAAAACTTTCATTCATTCCTTATGTTCAACTTTTCATTATCATTAATCTTCCGCTTCGTTTATGATAATACTTTTCGCATACGAAATAAACACACAACGTAAAGTCACATAATAATACGTAATATGGAACATAACAACAGGCCACAAGCATGAAAAACACCAACAAACATAACCATCAAAACATCCCACGGCTTAATCATAAATTTCCATTTTTCCTAAAATTCAGAAAATTTTCTAAGGCATTTAGGTAATGAACACTATGTAGGCACAGGGGGCACTGCTTAGGCGCTTAATCAACACTTAAACAAAATTTCAGGCACATGGAGTACTGTTCGGGCGTATGGGCAACACTTAGACTTAATTTTAGGCGCATGGGGTACTGTTCGGGTGCATGATCAGGTACTTAGGCCCATGAACAAAAATTCAGCAGCATGGGCAGTTGTAATTTCAAACCTATACTATTTTTTAGACCCAATCATCATTTAACATATTCCTAACCCAATTCTATCATGCCAAACACCTACATCAAGCATACAAACATGAAACACAACAATTCATACACAAACATGCAATCACCCGTAAAAAAAATAGAATATAACATACGGTTTCATACACATAACTTTTAAAACATTTTTACATGCATTTCAGCCCCGAAAACAAGTTTAAATACACAAAACCGGGGATCTAGAACTCACCTGCAGCATCTTTTGAGCAAAACTCCTCCAAACTCGGAAGCACTTGGAGTTCAAACTCCTAAACACACCAAAAACGCATAACCGAACACAAAGAACACATAAGAATCGGTCCCGAAGCTGAACACACAGCTGAAACCGAACAAAAACGAAAGAAAACACTCACCTTTGAAGGTTTCTCTTACTAGAAACCGTTGAAAACCCTGTTCTTCTTATTATCTCTTCTTTGCAACCGAGAGGACATGAATGCAGATGTAGTGGACGGCCATGCCTCTTTTAAACATAAAATAATAAGGTTTTGTCCTTTGTACAACTTTACCCCTCCACTTATGCAAATTTTCCTTTCTTTCTTTATACTTTCTTTCCTTTTTGTCTTTAATAAACTTTCGGGTGTTACAAGTCCATCCCCCTTATAGAGGTTATCACTCCTCGAGCAGTTGTGGGTAAAGTTGTCTCATCTCTTCCTCAGTCTCCCATGTAGACTCCGATCCCTTCTTGTGCCTCCACTGTACTCGCACCAGTGGAACCACTTTATTCTGGAATCTCTTCTCCTTTCGGTCAATGATTGCCACTGGTTGCTCTGTATAATTGAGCCGTTCATCCACTTCAATGTTCTTCAGTGGAACAATCATATCTTCGTCAGCTAGGCATTTTCTCAGATGAGATACATGAAATGTTGGATGAATCCCACTTAACTCATCAGGCAGCTCCAACCTATAGGCCACCTCTCCTACTCGAGCAATGATTCGAAAAGGTCCTATATACCTCGGGCTCAGCTTACCCCGCTTTCTGAACCGAATGATCCCCTTTCAAGGTGAAACCTGCAGTATAACTTTATCACCCACCGTGAATTCAATCGGCCTAAGCCTCTTATCAGCATACGACTTTTGCCTATCTTTTACCACCATCATAAAAGACTTGATGTTTTCTAGGTTTTTAGTCGTAGCCTCGATCACTTCGACGCTCCCTAACTCCTTCTGCCCAATGTCACCCCAACATACGGGCGTTCTACACTTCCTACCGTATAGCATCTCATATCGTGGCATGCCAATGCTGGCATGATAACTGTTGTTGTATGAGAATTCAGCTTATGGTAAGTGTTCGTCCCAGCTTCCTCCAAAATAAATGATGCATGCTCGGATCATATCCTCAAGCGTCTGTATAAGTCTCTCCGACTGACCAGTTGTCTGAGGATGGTAAGCCGTACTGATATGCAACCTCGTACCCATTGCATCATGGAATCTCTTCCAGAACATAGATGTAAACCAAGTGTCACGGTCTGACACAATAGGCACAGGTACACCATGACGGGTCACAATTTCCTTGACGAACAGATCCACCAACCTCTCAGATGAATATGTCTCCCAGATTGCTAGAAAGTGAGCACTCTTCGTTAAGCAATCAACTATCACCCATATAGTATCGTACCCCCTTGCCGTACGTGGTAACTTCGTAATGAAGTCCATGGTGATGTGCTCCCATTTGCACTTGGGTATATCCAAAGGTTGGATCTTCCCATATGGCTTCTGATGCTCTGCCTTTACTTGTAAGCAAGTAAGGTACTTACTCACGTACTCCGCCACATCACGCTTCATACCCGGCCATCGGTAATCTTTCTTCATATCATGATACATCTTGGTAGCACCGGAATGAATGGAGTACCGAGTCTTATGAGCTTCATCCATGATTTTCCCCCGTAGGTCTCCATAATGAGGGATCCACATCCGCCAAAAGCGGGTTCTAACTCCAAGAGTGTTCTCACCCAACTCCGAGACTACACCTCTCATCCTTTGCGGTGTTAAGGTGCTCTTCTTTTAATGCTTCATCTTGGAACCCCTTGACCTACATCATCACATTGGAGTTCATCACCAACTGGTAAGCTTTCACTCGGATTGGCTCGGGTCTCTCCTTTCAGTTAAGGGCATCTGCCACTACGTTAGCATTGCCCGGATGATAATGGATCTCATAATCATAGTCCTTGATTAACTCTAACCACCTCTTTTGTCTCATATTCAGGTCCTTCTGCTCAAAGAAGTATTTCAAACTCTCATGGTCAGTGAAGATAGTGCACTTCATCCCGTACAAGTAGTGCCTCCAAATCTTCAATTCAAAGACCATGGCTGCTAGCTCCAAGTCATGAGTAGGATAATTAACCTCATGGATTTTCAACTGTCGGGATGCATAGGCTATTACTCTTCCCCTCTGCATTAGCACACAACCCAATCCCGAATAGGAAGCATCCGAATAGACCACTAAGTCTTCATTCCCTTCAGGTAACGTCAAGACAGGAGCTTGAGTCAACCTTGTCTTTAACTCCTCAAAAGCATTCTCCTGTTCCAGACCCCATACAAACTTCACATCCTTGCAGGTCAACTTGGTCAATGGTGAGGCTATCTTGGAAAAGTCTTGGATGAACCTCCTGTAGTAGCCCGCCAAACCCAAGAAACTGCGGATCTTGGATGGTGTCCTTGGAGACTTCCGTTGCATCACCGCCTCAACCTTTGCAGGGTCTACCATGATCCCTTCAGAATTTACCACATGACCCAAGAACTGAACTTCATGCAACCAGAAGGAACACTTGGAGAACTTAGCATACAGCTTCTCTCTTCTGAGTGTCTCCAATACTTCACGAATATGACCGGCATGTTCTTCTTCACTCTTCGAATAAATCAGAATATCATCAATAAACACAATCACTGATTTATCAAACATCAGCCAACACACCTGATTCATCAAATCTATGAAAGCAGCTGGCGCGTTAGTTAGACCAAAGGACATAACGAGAAACTCGTAGTGTCCATAACGCGTGCGAAAAACTGTTTTGGGGATATCCTACTCCTTCACCTTCAATTGATGCTAGCCATATCGGAGATCTATTATCAAGAACAACCTGGCACCATGGAGCTGATCAAACAAGTCATCTATTCTCGATAGTGGATATCGGTTCTTCACCGTTAATTTGTTCAAGTCACGGTAGTCAATGCACATCCTCATACTTCCGTCCTTCTTCTTTACAAACAAAACCAGAGCACCCTAGGGAGAGTTACTCGGTCGGATGAAACCCTTGCCCTTCAACTCTTGTAACTAAACCATTAGTTCCTTCATTTCCAATGGAGCCAATCGATACGGTGCTTTGGCAACAGGTTGAGCACCAGGTATCAAATTGATCTAAAACTCGATCTTGCGGTATGGTGGCACACCTTGTGACTCTTCTGGGAACACGTCTGGAAAGTCACATACAACTGGTACGTCGTCCAGTTGTGGTACTGACGCATCCACATCCTTCACGTAAACCAGGTAGGCACTACATCCCCGTCTCATGCACTTCTCTGCCACCACCATCGAAAACACCTTTGGAATTATAGTAACTCGGTCATCGTAGACCGTTACCGAACTCCCATAAGGCGCTGTCAGTTGGATCATCTTCTAGCGACAAACAATATATGCCTCGTAGGCTGTTAACCAATCCATCCCTAGAACTACATCAAATCCACCTAGGGGCATCACAAATAGTTTAGCAGAGAACCTATGGCCTTCTAGTTCTATGTCGCAATCCTCTATCAAGTCAGAAATCCTGCTAGACTTACCAATGGCAGTTTCTACATTGAAGGGCTCATCAATGCTTCTACTACTAACAGGCAACTTAGCATAGAAAGCAGCAGAAATGAAACTCCTACTAGCACCAGAATTAAATAACACAGAGGCACAAGTTTGGTTTACATGAAACGTACCTGACACAACATCAGGATCCACTCTGTCCTCTTCCCTGGGCATCGTAAATTCTCTTGCGCTTGCCCTCTGCCCTTCATTCTTGGTCCACTTCTTCGCCCCAGAGCTCTCAGCCCTCGGCTTCTTGCAGTCTCTGCTCAGATGGCCCTCTTCACCATGATTATAACACCTCATCACCCCACAATCTTTTGCCATATGACCGGGCCTCCCACACTTGAATTATATCTTTGACTCCCACTTACACTCCCCCACGTGGTCTCTCCCACACTTACCACATCTCTTTGCCCCAGTACTCGCTGACACCACCCACCGTTCATCCGTTCTTGCCTTCTTGTTGTTTGGGGTGAAACCACCACGTCCAAATCACTTCCCACTCCAGTTCCTGTTGCTACCATACTTCTTACTCACCTCAACCACAACCACCTTTCTCTCATCATAAAATCTCCCTGCCAAACCACTGACCTGAACGTACTCGGCCGGGCAGCAATCATGTGCCTGCGGATATCTGCTGGCAATCCCTGTATGTACCTACTGATCTTTCTTGACAATGGAGTAACTTGGTCTGGCACCAACCTTGCCATCTCATTAAACTTCATCGTGTATTGCTGGTGTGTCATAGTTCCCGCCTCTAGCTGTAGGAACTCTCTCTCCATCTTGTCAAGTTCTCTATGAGGACAGAACTCCTCGATCACCATCTTCTTCACTTCGCTCCACCTCATCCTCCCGATAACCCTGCTACCCTGTGCCTGGACAATATTATGCCACCAACATAAAGTCGAGCCAACGTAACTACACCCCTTGGCGGTGAGCAGCAGCAGCATTACCATTTCCATCAAAAGTTAGGGGCTTGCATCTCTGGAATGCCCCGTAACTGCACCCCTTGGCGGTCTCCTGCACCGCTTCCTACTCATTGTTGGAGACAACCATCTCAGTGTCTAGTTGCTCCCCTTCATCATGATCTCTATCATCCCTCCTTCTCCTAGCAGTTTTCTTTCTCTCCTCCTTATTCTCCTTCTTTTCATCTTCTCTCACCGCATGAATGACCTCGGTCATGACAGGCGGTAGGATCGTCTGCCTTACCTGATGTACTTCCTCCACAACTGCCTCCTTTACTGAGGCTCTCAAGTTGGCACTCTCATCACCACCCCCTAGTGATGATGCTCGGGCTCAGCAGGAGCCGTCTCAGCAGTCTTAGTCTTGTTCCTCATGACACGTGGTCCAGCACCATGGCCACCCTGTACTCCTCCTCGAGGAGCTTTCGACAATTGATGAACTCAGCTTAAACTCATGATGAACATGAATAAAAGGTTGATTCCCCCAAGGATCTTTTCAATATCTCTCAACTTCAACACACTAACATTATGGAGCAGAAACCCATAATGATAGAGTATGAAATCAGTGTTTGTGTGTGTATGGTGTGTGCCCAAGAACACAATGAAAATTAACTGCTTATTTGTATTGATTTTGTTCAAAAAGCTTACAAAGGATTAGGGTAGCATTCTATTTATAGCCTATACACAAAAGCTATATACAATTACTAAACTACCCTTATGTAAATGAAAATTACATAAACATAATCCTAAGTGTCTAAGCTATCTGCTGTGGAGAATAAGTCATCCGTTGTGGATAAGATCTCATCCGATGTGGAGAAGCTTGTCATCCGCTGTGCATCTTGTTTGTTCATCCGCTGTGCATCTTGTTTGTTCATCCGCTGTGGATGTTCATCTGCTATGGATGAACATCCGCTATGGAATGTTGTCCGCTATGAGTTCTTCATCCGCTATGGGATGGTTGTTCATCTGCTGCACACACTTGGAAGCAAATCTTCATCCGCTACTGATGATCTTCTTTTACATCCGCTGTGGGCAGTTATTCATCTGCTGCCGACACTTGGTCAAAATTTCTTTTATCTATAACTCTGAAAAAGAAATTTAAACAAATATGAGTGTTTGTCATGAATGATAATGATGCCAATGTGTTAGAAAATGTTTGTTTGAATGTTAGAAGACATTATGTTTGATATATGTCTGATATGGCAAGCATCATACTTTTATGCTTTAATTCTTATTGCACTTATTGAGTCCAACAATACTCCCCCTATGTATGATGTTGCCAACTCTTTATGTTTGCTTGTTACTATTTTGTTTGTTAGTATTGTGTGTGTCTGTGTGAGTGTTATCTCTTAAACTATTTGATTGCATTATTGTATGTTATTGAAATGGTTTGTTTGTTCACAGCGGATGAACATTTGTTCATGCGTTGTGGATCCTTGAAACATTTGATTCTTTGTTCACAGCGGATGAACATTTGTTCATGCGTTGTGGACACTTGGATGTGATGTGTGAATGTTTATAGCGTATGATTACCTGTGTGCATACGCTGTATACACTTGCACTATTCCTACAACGGATGACTTATGTTAGTCATGCGCTGTGGAATGGCACTGTATTCACAGTGGATGCCTTGCCAACATCATGCGCTGTGAACACTTGTATGTTCACAAGTGCATAGCGGATGTTTGTTTGTTTTGTCCGTGATATACACTTGGTGTATTTTGCATGTTATGATGGTTACTGTAGCTACAGTGGATGCATGTTTGTGTGTCCGCTACGACAACAATTTTTCAAAAATTTCAGATTTTTGTTTGTTTTGAACTAATGTCTTCCGAAGCATATGTTTGATAAAATTTTCTTCCGAAAGAACATTTGTTTGATGGAACTTGTTTAAATCAAAATGTTTGTTTAAATCTTTGATTTAAAATGTATGTTAAAATATTGAAATTTTAACATATGCAATATATGGATGATAAGATATCACTCAAGCAATATTGTGCAATAAAATAAACAAATGTATGAGTGTCAAACTACTGTGTTTAGGTGTTGGCTTGACTTGGCTTTGTTTAAAACTCAAAATTTAGAAAATTTCAAATTTTAAAATGTATGAATATGCACAAACCTGCTGCCTTTGATATTTCCATGTTCAATTTCTTCCCCTAAATTTTTGCATAGTTATAAAAATCTTTTACAAAATGACAAAAAATTGTATGTATTTGAGTGGAAATTATCAAAGGCCAATTGATTGCTTGGTTGATAAAAGTCATAAAGATAATGCCTTATCTAACTAATAAATGAATCATTTTCATGTATGAACATGAATCTTTTGCACATACCATAAGATCATACTAGTCTGTAGGTCTCACTGAGGTGTTTGTATGATTTTGAGAATAGACATAGACAAGTACAATGTTGATTGCAGATATATTGATCCACTTAAACTCAAGCATGGTATTAATGGTTGATTTAAACAGTGAGTGATTATCATGTTTTGAGTTGATTGACATGAGTTGTATGTACCCCACATCTAATTGTATAAATGGTACAAGCCTCCTCAAGATATGCTAGAAAGCACTTTTAATACTTATAACCTAGCTACTTAGGAGTATAAATGCTCAATTTGATCCATGTTGGTTGATCCTTATTAGGATTCTTTTTCACTTCACTTTGGAAGGTGATCCTCTTTGGGATTCTTTTGATTCATTCACAAGGAATGTAGTCATGAAGACTTTATTGATTTTTCATCCAAGATGGATGTGTTCCACTTTGGGAATCTTTTTGGATCACAATTTAGGTCATTCAGGTTTGTGATTAGCATAACAGAGAATGCCTAGGTGTACTCCACGTCTATGATTATCATAACAGAGGAGACACTTGTATGATTGAGCAATTTATAAACTGTTTCACTTGGCGTATTGTAGTTACTTTGAAAGCAACCTATATTGGATAGATTAATACTCACCATAAACCAAGATGTGTTGTTGACCACACAATCTTGAGAATTTAGTTCTTCAGTGTTGTATGTGATGTTAGGTGTCCCATGCTGAGCATATCCACATATCACACAAAATACAAGTCAGTTTTTATTAGTGGAAAATGACTCAAGTGAAGAATTAAGCTAGTTTACTATCATTTCTCATGAGATGTATGTCTGATTCAATATAACAAATGAATGATTTGTATGAGTTCTTGATTTTGAAAAAGGTAAATTTGGTGTTAATCATGGACTTTGACAAAATCAAGCATGTTTGATTTTAATGTTTTGAAAAACATTAATTTGGTGATTCATAGTTGATCATACTAAGTGACTAAACCCAAAATTCAAATCTTGTTGAATCAAATGGTTTTGTAAAAAGGTCAGCCAACTGATTATCTGTGTGGACTTTGATCAACTTGATCAGACCTTTTTCTAAGCATTCTCTTAGAAAATGATATTTGATTTCTATGTGTTTGGTTTTTGAATGTTGATCAGGATTGTCTGTTATAAACATGGCTGCAGAATTGTCAATGTGTATGGGTGTTTTAAGAAAATTAAAGCCATAGTCAATCATTTGGTTTTGAATCCATAACACTTGAGAACAGCATACAGAAGCAGCTATGTATTCTACTTCAGCTGTTGACATAGAGACATTGGTTTGTTTCTTGCACTGCCAAGAGATCAATCTTGAACCAAGAAATTGACAGCCTCCACTGGTTGATTTCTTGTTGTTGTTACATCCCCCATAATCACTGTCTGTATATGCATATAATGAGAAATATCCATCTTTGGGATACCACAAACCAAGTGATGGTTTGCCTTTCAAGTATCTAAAGATTCTCTTCATGGCATTAATGTGTGATTCTTTGGGATCTGCTTGATATCTTGCACACATGCAAACTACATACATGATATTTGGCTGCTTGCTGTAAGATATGTCAGTGAACCATCATAGATCTGTAAAGTTTCCGGTCAACTGATAATCCTTCTGGATCTGGTCCAAAATTCAAATCCAGTTGCAAATGGTGTCTTGCTTGTAGTGCAATCAGCCATGTTATACTTCTTGAGTGTTTGATGCACATATTTGCTTTGATTGATGAAAATTCCTTCTGCTGGTTGATGAACTTGTAGTCTTAGGAAGAATGTGAGTTCTCCCATAGAGCTCATCTGGAATTTTGATTGCATAAGGGTTTAAACTCTTTTCAAAGCTATATGTTGGTGGATCCAAATATTATGTCATCCACATAGACTCGCACTACTAGCAAGTCTTGTTCTTTTCTCTTTAAGAACAATGTCTGGTCAATTTTCCCATGCGTGTAACCATTCTATAGTAGAAACCTTGATAAAGTTTCATACCACTTTCTGGGAGCTTGATGAACACCATACAGAGCTTTGTCTAACTTGTAGACTCTATGAGGGAAATATGGATCTTCATACCCTGGTGGTTGAGCAACGAATACCTCTTCATCTATCTTACCATAGAGGAATGCACATTTGACATCCATTTAGTAGACAGTGAACTTCTGAGATGAGGCATAAGCAAGGAATACTCGGATGGCTTCCAGTCTTGCTACAGGAGCAAAGACATCATCATAGTCAATGCCTTCTGCTTGAGTATAACCTTAGGTTATAAATCTTGCTTTGTTTCTTCTGACAATCCCTCTGTCATCTACTTTGTTTCTAAATAGCCACCTTTTGCCAATTGCGTATTGACCTTCAGGCAGATCTACCAGCTTCCAAACTTCTTGCTTCTTGAATTGTTGTAGTTCCTCTTGCATAGCTTCTATCCAACTATTGTCCTTTAATGCTTCAATGATGTTTTTAGGTACAGTTAAGGATAAGAAACAGGAATACAAACAAATGTTTGCTGTATCAGATTAACTACTAGTCAATCTAGTGTTGAGGTCACCTATGATGTTTTCTATTGGATGGTCCTTTTGAACTCTTGTGGTTGTAATCTGATCAACATGAATTGTTGAATCAAGATTGGTGATTGTCTGATCATGTGATGATGGTTGAGCAAGAGTATTGGGTAATGTGTGATTGTCTTGTTGAGGGGGTTCAGTGAATGTTTATGGTGAATCATGAAAGAAATCTAAGATTTCATCTTTATGATGTGTATCTGGTAGTGAATGGTAATCATCATCATCTTCATGTTGTTTTGGTTTGTTGGTTTCTTATTATTGATTGGGTACAAGAGATGAAGATGCTGGAGTGTCTAATGATGTTCCTCTTGATGTGTTTGGTTGATCAGCTGGTGTTGAAACAGTTGTGCTAGAAGGAGTGTTAATGGTTCTCCTTGGAGGATCAGCTGTCAATGGAACATCAATGGTTGTTAGTGGAACCATTGGATATTCATTGTTATCCTTGGAACCTGAAACAACAAAATAAGATGTGTCAAATGATTTTGTTAACGCATCAATATCAAACAGCCAGTTTGATCCAATGACTTTTTTAGTGAAAGAATATTCATTGAATACAACATCAGTTGTTTCTTCCACTATATTTAGCCTTGGATTGAATACTCTGTAAGCTTTTGAGCTTCCAGAATATCCAACATAGAATCCATCATCTGCTTTTGGAGCAAATTTGGATAATTGTTCTCTAGTGTTTAATATGGAAACAGAACATCCAAAGGCCTTAAGAAATCCTATATATGGTTTTCTTTTAAACATTAATTCATAAGGTGTTTTGGAATGTTTTTTAATAATTAATGTTCTGTTTTGTATGTAGCAAGCTGTGTTTATGGCTTCAGCCCAAAAAGATATGGGCAATAGAGAGTCAGCTAGCATGGTTCTAGCTGCTTCTATTAATGTTTTGTTTCTCCGTTCAGCTACACCATTCTGTTGCGGAGTTCTTGCTATGCTGAATTGATGACTTATACCTTTTTCTGCACAAAAAGAAGAAATATAGTCATTTTTAAATTCAGTGCCGTTATCACTTCTTAAAGATTTAACTTTAAGGTCAAGTTGATTCTCAATCTTTGTGATAAAGGATGTAATGACTTGTGCTGTTTCTGTCTTGTGTAGTAGAAAGAAAACCCATATGAATCTGGAATAATAATCTACTATGACAAGACAGTATTGCTTCTTTCCTATACTTAGGATGTTAGTTGGGCCAAAAAGGTCCATATGAAGCAATTTGAGTTGTGTGTTATTAGAGTTTATCAATTTTGATTTATGTGAAACTCTATGTTGTTTGCCTTTCAGACATGCTGTGTAGTGGTCTGTATAGAAAAATTCCTTTTATGGTAGACCAATGACTAGATCATTTTTAACAAGTTTGTTCATTCTGTTAAAATTAGAATGACCTAATCGTCTATGCCACAATTGTGAGACATCTTCTGTAACTTTTGATAATAAACAAGTTTCAGGGGTTGAGGCTGAAACATTGTTCATATCAACAATGTATGTGTTGTTTAGATGAGGAGTTTTCAAAAGGATATGTTCTTCTAGAATCTGAAAACCTGCTTAAGGATGTAGCAGTTGTTGGAATCGAATAAGGTGGCATATCCCTTGTCATAGATTTGGGATACGCTCAAAAGATTGAATTGAAGATTGGAGCAGTAGTTGACATTCTCAAAGCTAATTAACCCATTTGTCACTGTCCCTTTGCCAGTTATCTTCCAACCTGTTTTATCTCCTCCAAAGCCTACATTGCCTCCTTGTTTGTTCTTAAAATCCTAAAGAAGGGAACAATTGCCGGTCATATGACAGGAGCATCCACTATCAACATACCAGATGTTGTTAGACCTTCTAAGATGTCCATGTAAAACAGAAGAAATCAGTTAGTTGGAGCAACCCAAGCCAAGATGATCTTGGGTTTTCCATCTTTTCCAACAATGCAAATTTCTTCCAAAATAGCATTGTCTGCTGGTTTTGGAACTCTAGAAACACCAGATTTCCTTTGGTTTGTTTTAGCTCTATTAGAAGAAATGCTTTGTGCTCTTCTCTTTTGTGAGCTAGTGTCAGTGTTTTGTATGTTCTGAGACTTATGTCTCCTTGATGTGTGTTGAAAATTGTCATAAAATGTTTTATCATTATCTAAAACAATTTTCTGATGAGGAGTTCGTTTAGGAACTCCCATTCTGCTCTTATTTTGAACAACTGATTGATTTTCAGTTGTTTTCTCAATCTGAGCTTGTTTGTTTTGTGTCTTGTTCTTCTTATTGAAGAAACAATTTGCAGTGCTGTGATTGTTTCTTTCACAAATAGAGTAGTAATTATGAAAATGACATGATTCGGTACTGTGATTATTCATCTAACAGTACTTGCAGTACTTATCATATCTACATTTGTTAGTGGTGTGTGTGAATTGATCACACCACTCACAGTATGGCAACTCTGATTTTGTTTATTTGCTAAAAACTTTTGATTTCAAATTAGATTTTAATGGAATTTCAAAAGTTACTGATTGTTGTTTTGGCTGAATTGTTGCTTTACCTTTTCCTTTATTTACCTGTTTGGGAGAGGCAATGGAAGTTACAGCTTTCCTTCCACCGGAACAGATATCAAATCCTTGAATCTGTTTCGATTGTGTGTTTGATGTATCAGCCACGCTAGAAACCTTTTGAGTTTCAATAATTGGATAATCAGACTCATCATCTAATAAATCATCCTCATCATCATATGTTGTTTGATTATCAAATTCATTATTTTCTCCTTGATAAACGTCAGTTGATTTGATTGGTGGTGGTGTTGAACTTTTAACAAACTTTATCAAGGGTGATTTTGATTTTAAAGGTGATTTTGATGATGATGATGATTGTTTGGGGTCATTAGTCTTTTCATGAGAATCATGTGATTCATCCTGTTTGTTGGTCATGGAGTCAGGTAAAGGACTATAATTATCATTATAAGGTGGACTTACCTTATTATATCCTAAACCTGAAGGGTCCTTAAAGGCCCTTTGCTGTGCAAGAAGTTCTTCGAACTTCTTGTTACTAACCTGAAACTTCTAAAGTTTCACTTCAGTTTTAGCTTGTAATGATTTTGACTCAGTTAATGAGATAGAGAATTGCTCAACCTGAGCTGCCAAAGTCAGTTTTTCAAACATTAATTTGTCTAAGTCTGTTTGTAATGAAAGTATTTTAGTTGCATATTATTTCTGTTTAGATTTTAAACTTTTATTTAAAATGTTTGTTTCTATGACTTTCTTTGATAGTTTATCAGCATACTCTCTATACCTATTTAACTCATCAATGCATGCTTGACTACAGAGGTTTTCTTTTACCTCTTTAGAGATGTCTGTTAGTTTGTCTTCAATATCAACCATAAGGGCATGATCTGAAGGTGATGGAATTTCAGCCTCATAAAGGCTCCAGTCATATTCTCCATCCTTTTTGATGATCATAGCAGAAGATATTGGATGTTGAGTTGGACTGAATTGTATGATGTGAGGCTGTGTTAGTGCATTTGGAATGCTAATTGGTGGAGGCACTTGTCTGTTTGAATGAATTCCACTAGAGGGTTGTGCCTGATGTGTATTTCTGTCAACTCTAGGCTGTTGACATTCTCTTGAAAAGTGCCCATAAAGCTGACAGTTGTAGCACCTAACTTTGGTTTTATCAAACCAATTCTTGTCTTTTTGTCCATGTTTAATCCTTGATTTCTTTGTAGAAATCTTTTAGACCTGTATGCTATCATGGCCATGAACCATTACAGATCCATCTCTTTTACCATATCAGGTGGAAGCTCATCCAAATCCTGTTGAATGATTTGAGATGGTGTCAGACTTGCTCCTAAGAATGCTTCAAAACTGGTGGAAAAGGCTGCATATGCTACCTTTTGCTCTTTACTTTGTAGAATGATACTAAGAGCATCCATTGGTTTTTCAAGTCTATGTATGTTTGATGTTTGAGGTTTTGTCTATTTGTTTGAGTTGGAGTTATAAGGGTGATGCTTGCTTTGGGGTGTGGCTTCATGAGAAGCATGAACACCAGTCTTCTTAGACTTGTGTTTGTTGCTGGATGATTCTGGTGTGAAAAGAATGATGTGTCATGAGAATCCAAGAATTCTTCTTCTTCATCTTCTCCAGTGCTTGTGACGAAAGCACTGTCTATGTGTTGGGTTTCTTTGAACTTATAAGCCTCTACATGTCTGATTTGGTTATTGTTCCTGGATTTTTCATCCATTTCCAATGCTTCAACCTTGGCTACTAGTGAGTCAAGGGATAGGGCCTCTAAGTACAATGTTGCTTTCATGAGTAACACTGTCTGAATCCAACTCTCAGGAAATATGTGCAACATTTTCTTGTTGATTTCAATAGTGTCATATTTAAGTCCATACACTATCATTTCATTGACAAGTTGGACGTATCTATGTAACTGTTGAGGGATGGACTCTCCATGGATGTGGTTGAAGGTCTCATATTGGGTACTCAGTTTTTCCTTCTTGATTTCTCGTATCTCCTCACTACCTTCACACATGGTGTGAAGAACTATCCACAGCTCATGTGCCGTTATGAAATTTTCAACACGAGTTAAAATTTCAAAAGGCAAAGTCATTGAAAGAATGTTGTAAGCCTTCAAGTCTGTTTTGACCCTTTTCAGGTCATCACCAGCTACACTCTTCAGACTAACTGGCTTTTGGATGTTATAGTCAGGTCCTAATGTCAGTGGGATGTAAGGACCTTCTGTGATGGATGTCCATAGATCTGGATCTTGATATGTAATCTAGTTTCTAAATATAATTTTCCATTGCTTGAAATCTGATTTGTTCTTCAATTTAGGGTGTTTTAATCAACTGTTAGAACTCATCATTTCATCAGCCATGTTTTTTTAATTTTTTTTAACTTAATAATTTTCAAGTTAAATTTGTTTGTTTAAATTTTAGTCTAGTGCTAAAATTTAATTAATCCTAATTGTCTCTAGGATTTGTTTGTTAATTTGATAAACTATTTGTTTTTAATTGTTTACCAAATAAAGGAATTAATTAATATTAATTAAATATCCTATGATTTGATTCTTTCTATGTCACGGTTGACAAGAAAGATTGTGTTAAAAGGAATATTTGTTCTTTTCCTGATTTAATGAATGGTCAAATTTTTCGGTCAAAACCCTAAAAACACTAAGTTTGTCTTTTGCAGAAAACTTTTTGGATCAAAAAGTTGGTTTTTGAGAACTTTTAAACAAAGAAAACTGTTCTTCTTCGGTTCTTCCAATCTACAAACACAAATCCCGTGAATTGTGTATGAGTTTTTCTGATCAAAAACTAAGGTTTTTCTAGGGTTTGTTCGAAAAAACAACTGTTTAAATATTCAACAAAACAGATTGTTAAATTTAAAAACACAAATGTGTTCCTAGTGAGATTGTCACTAGTTTGTGATGATTATGAACAATATAACCGGTTTAGATTGTTCAAACAATGATTGGTTTCGATTAAAAACCAATAAAACAGTGAATAAACACTTGAAATGTTTGCAAAAACCCCTTAAATCCGATAGGGTTTTAAAGGTTTTGATGAAGATTTGCAGTTGAAAACCTTCTGTAGAATGTTGTTTTAACAAATGATTAACAATACCCATGTATTGTTTTATCACAAAAACCACAGAAAAATTGTGTTATATGTGATGTTCAAGCTGAAAAGCAACAACACTTCTTCAAAATGCACAAAAATGATTCTGAAATCATGTTTGTTTGCATTTAATGAATGTTTATGAGTAGAAGAAGATGAGTTTGATGATGTTTCAGCTTGTGAATATCTGTTTTGAAGCTAATGAACCACTGTAATCAAGGTTGTTGAGTTAGAGGATCGAAATCAATGAATGATTGAGCCAAGACTCTGATACCACCTGATGAACTCAGCTTAAACTCATGATGAACATGAAAAAAAGGTTGATTCCCCCAAGGATCTTTTCAATATCTCTCAACTTCAACACACTAACATTATGGTGCGGAAACCCATAATAGAGTATGAAATCAGTGTATATGTGTATGGTGTGTGTGCAAGAACACAATGAAAATTAACTGCTTGTTTGTATTGATTTCGTTCAAAAAGCTTACAAAGGATTAGGGTAGCATTCTATTTATAGCCTATACACAAAAGCTATATACAATTACTAAACTACCCTTATGTAAATGAAAATTAGATAAACATAATCCTAAGTGTCTAAGCTATCCGCTGTGGAGAATAAGTCATCCATTGTGGATAATATCTCATCCGCTATGGAGAAGCTTGTCATCCGCTCTGCATCTTGTTTGTTATCCACTGTGGATGTTCATCCGCTGTGGATGAACATCCGCTGTGGAATGTTATCCACTGTGAGTTCTTCATCCGCTGTGGGATGGTTGTTCATCCGCTGCACACACTTGGATGCAAATCTTCATCCGCTGCTGATGATCTTCTTGTACAACCGCTGTGGGAAGTTATTCATCCACTACCGACACTTGGTCAAAATTTCTTTTATCTATAATTCTGAAAAAGAAATTTAAACAAATATTAGTGTTTGTTATGAATGATAATGATACTAATGTGTTAGAAAATGATTGTTTGAATGTTAGAAAACATTATGTTTGATATATGTTTGATATGGCAAGCATCATACTTTTATGCATTAATTCTTAATGAACTTGTTGAGTCCAACAACGATCTACCACCAGCCATCTTCTAAACACTATAAGATTCAAACACCAACACGGTCATTCAAGGTAATAGCTCAGTTTACGTCTAGTATAGTAAGTCTCTAATTACAGTGGCCAGTTGTGATTTGCCACTTACTTTACTCTTCATCTCCCAAGCATTTCCTATCCTGACTACATCAGTATTCATATCTACTAAGGGCACAACAATCAAATAACATACGCACATAATACCGGTTAACATTTAAGAAAATGAATTACCTTATGGCACGTAGCTACTTGTGCTGGCATCCCTCCATTCGGTCCCATTCTCAATTTAAGTTTAGGTTTTTAAAATATTTTACCCATTTCTCTTAAACTTTGGCTCTGATACCAACTTCTAAGGCCCCGTTCCCGGAGACCTCAAAGTTGGACAATCACAGCAATTTTCATATAAAATAAATACATTTCATAATCCATCGTAACGGATTAAGTTATAAAAAACCATTCATGCATTAATACTTGATGTTACTAAATAATACATCATTGTATTTTTGAAAGTTACAAAAAGAATCATTCAGTTGTATTACAAAAAAATAATATCATTACGCACGAATGGATGCCGGTCTTTGCTTGCCAAGTAGCCTCACCCGCGTGCCATCCCCAGCAACAAGTTACCTGCCAAATGAAAATGCATAAAAGTCATCGTTGTTGAGTGAGTTCTAGTTTAATAAATAAAATACTTTACTTTTACTAAAAAGAAACACTTCTTTACTTTCATACATGATCACACATCATGCATAAAACTAGATAATAATTCTTTATTATCTTTCATTATCATTCGTTTTCGCACTTTCTTTCATCATTATCTTTCACTTTATCTGGACCTGTCATATGCGATGCCCCATCATTGTGCACGAGGCAACTACCTCCTGGGGTCAAGCGACAAGGATCCTGTTTTTGCACGTCTTGATCAATCACAAAGACTAACCCTTCTATGTGTGAACCCTCATGGGTTAGCCAAAACCCGCATTATATAACACACAGTTGAGCTAACAACTCTCAATGAGTTGTGAACCTCCTTAAACATTTTGCTTGCAAGACTTTCATTCATTCCTTATGTTCCACATTTCATTATCATTAATCTTCCGCTTTGTTTATGATAATACTTTACGCATACGAACATAAACACACCACGTAAAGTCACGTAATAATACGTAATATGGAACATAACAACATGCCACAAGCATGAAAAACACCAACAAACATAACCATCAAAACATCCCAGGGCTTAATCATAAATTCCCATTTTTCCCAAAATTCAAAAAATTTTCTAAGGCATATAGGCGCATGAACACTCAGTAGGCGCACAGGCACTGGGCGCTTGATCAACACTTAAGCAAAATTTCAGGCGCATGGGGTACTGTTCGGGCGCATGGGCAACACATAGACTTACTTTTAGGCACATAGGGTACTGTTCGGGAGCATGATTAGGTGCTTAGGTGCACGAACAAAATTTCAGGTGCATGGGCAGTTGTGATTTCGAACCTATACTATTTTTTAGTCCCAATCATCGTTTAACATATTCCTAACCCAAATCTATCATGCCAAACACCTAAATCAAGCATACAAACACGAAACACAACAATTCATACACAAACATACAATCACCCGTAAAAAACAGAATATAACATATGGTTTCATACACATAACTTTTAAAACATTTTTACATGCATTTCAACCCCTAAAACAAGTTTAAAACCAGAAAACCAGGGATCTAGAACTCACCTGCAGCAGCTTTCAAGCAAAACGCCTCCAAACTCGGAAGCACTTGGAGTTCAAACACCTAAACACACCAAAAACGCAGAACTGAACACAAAGAACACATAAGAATCGGTCTCGAAGCTGAAAACTCAGCTGAAACCGAACAAAAACACAAGAAAACACTCACCTTCGAAGGTTACTCTCACTAGAAACCGATGAAAACCCTGTTCTTCTTCTTTTTCTCTTCTTTGCAACCGAGAGGACGTGAACGCAGATGTAGTGGGCGGCCATGCCTCTTTTAAACTTGAAATAATAAGGTTTTGTCCATTATACAACTTTAGCCCCTCCACTTATGCAAATTTTCCTTTCTTTCTTTATACTTTCTTTCCTTTTTGTCATTAATAAATTTTCGGGTGTCACATAAACTTTGAATAATTAAATAATTTACAAAATAAGATCTGATGAAAATGTGAAAAATTGTTTTCTCTAAAACAAAATAGGGTATCCGGCGATTTTCACAATTTGGCAAATAGAAAGGCTTCGGCACATGTCTTTTAAAAGATCTGTTATGACCCACTTTTATCTATAGATATGAAGTGGTGCCGTAGTACTGAAAAGACTATTCCATCAGCACAAGGCATCGGATTTATATTTACGGTGGTAAAATTTTTAAAATAATACTAGTATATATTATTCTCAAACTATAAATTTCTACTTCATCCCACTATAGCCATCTTCTACTTTCATCCAAGAGCAAAGACTTTCAAAAACACTCATCCTTTCAAAACCCTATACTTCATCAAAATCTTTCCAAATGGCCGCTATTAACCAAAAATTCCGACCAAATCACAACATATCCGCATCACTTGAAACCATTGGTGATTCGGTCTATGATCTTGTTCTTAAATTTCTTTGCAACAACTACGACACTTTTGCAATTTCAATTGATCCTGTGATTTATGCACCATATATCAAGCAATTCTAGTGTACATGTTCTATTCAAAGAGAACATAACACCAAAGCTCTCACTTCGGTGGTGCAAGGAATGAAGATCACCATCTCTTGTTCAATGATTCGTCAACATCTCAAATTCAATGATGAAAATGGTGTATCTTCTTTCTACAAAGAACCGGTGAGTGCCATTTTCAAGGAGATGGGATATGAATGACCTCTCCCAACATCCACCTTCTCCAATTCAATGGTATATCATAATTGGAGAATCATCCTTCATATCTTTCTTCATTTCTTATCAAATAAGTCGGGTGGATGGGAACAAGTAACATTGAATCTAGCAGGGGCTATTCATGGACTTGTGAAATAGCAGATTTATAATTTTTCAAACTTCATCTCTCAAAACCTTTGCAAAAATGCAAGTGCTACTAAAAAATTTAAGTTTATAAAGTACCTGAGGTTTATTCAACTTATTTAAATGAAGAACTGGGTAACAAACTTAAACTTAAAGGAGGTATACATGCCTTGGTAACCTTAAACAAAGAAATTTTCTCAAAGTTCAAGGCAACTCCTAAATCATTTTTAGGGAAAGTAACTCTTCCTTCTTCTATGCAAACCCACTCCATCCCCTCTAGCCCTCAATTAGATTCCCAACACTTTATTAAGAAACCAATAAGAGATACCCCTATAATCAAGATGACTTCTGAGGAAGAAGTCTCATTAGTATATGGCACACATCTTGAGCCATTGAATTTAGCTCCTCATACTCCTATTCATATGTCTATTGCGTTGGATGAGGATGTTCAAGTTGCCATTCAACATGGCCCACTATCTTCTCCATCCCATATCTTACAGACAATGGAGACTGATGTGTATGCTTAGACATCCGACCCACATCCTTAACATTAAATGAATAAACCTAGTGGTGAAAGGGTTAATATAGAAGAGACTGCCTCTATTGGTGAGCCATCAATTGATCAGCAGGATTGAGACAACATAACTAGGACCTCAACCATGACAACTCACCTTGAGAATGTCTCTTTGGTACCATCTGTTAAAGAGAGGAATCGAGGGCACCAAGAAAGCACATCTAGTGGTGAGGATGCAGAGGCTAGGCCTAGAACCTCATCTAGTTCCAAAGATCCTACAACTACAAATGAGGGAAGTCTATAATAGATACAGGGTTAGAGGTCCCATAACCTTAAACTTGCATAAAATATAATTGTCTTACAAGCAAAGGATGCAAGGCTTCACTGAAAGGGCAACAGTTCTCGAAATTAAGAACTATCTACTGAAGGTGTTAGTAGATAGACTCACTGAGATTGAGGCTCAACTCAGGACTCTTCATGACTATACTGTGAGAGTTAGTTCCCTAGAACATCACCTTACAACTCTTTAGTAGTCAACAACCAGGGAAATGGACCTTGAACATAAGGTTGAATCCCTATAGGAAACAATTGAGCTTCAAAAATCCATCATCTTGAGACTCTAAGTCTCATTAGCATAACAAGAACCATTGGATGTGTCTTCCTCTATGCACTTATTGTCATCTGGAATCTTAGATGATGCTACTAAAAAGGGGAAGATGAGCCCAAAGAAACTAAAGAATGGTTGTTTACATAAGAGGAACCCAGACCATGGAAGATGATATAAAAAGACATGGGGTGACTCTTAAAGAAGAACCAAGCTAAATTTATAAAGAACATAAAGACACACTTGAGTCTGAACTTAATAAATCAGTTGAGATGATATTTGATCAACTGGAAGTGGAAACTAAAACCCAATTTAGCTCTAAGGTGAATATGGATATTGATGTATTAAAAGTCGTTAAGGATGGTAAGAGATTTTAGACGAGTGCTGATGATCCCCAGTCAGCTAGTGAGGCATTAGGTGTACCTACAAAATCTTCAGCAGTTAGACCTACTGTAATCTCTACCTCTAACAAACGTAAGAGACCTATGACTGCTGATGAAGTAGTTGAGTATGAGTCTCATGAAAGAAGGGCCAGATTCCTGATGACTAAAAGGATGAAGATGTTCTCACAGAAGGTTGATAATGAACTCATAGAGTTACATGCTAGCAGAGCTCAAATTATACATATAAAACACATCAATTGCACATCAATTATTCTAGAAACTCTTACTGAAAATGATGATTTGATACTTCAATCGTTCATATTGTGTTTTTAGGATTGGAAAAGACCAAGCTGAACAAAAGGAGAATAAAATAAGAGGAATTTGAAGAAAACAATCTCCGAAATTCAATCATGGGGTCGTGCCTCATTAAGCATGCCCCCATGACCAGCCTAAAACACGCCCCCGTGTTTAAATTAGCACACCCCCATGATTGAACATCCGACAGGACAAAAAGTATTATTCCTAAAAAGTAGTCACGGGGGTGTGCCTCAAGAGGCACGGGGGTGTGACTATCCCAAACACGGGGCCGTGCCTCTTAAGGCACAGGGGCGTGCCCCGACAACTTCTGAGCATACGAGCCGACCAAATTACGTATTATACTACCACGGGACCGTGCTTTTTAGGCACGGGGTCGTGCTTAAACAATCCAGAAAGCCTATAAATAGGACTTCATTTGCAACTTTGAATGGGAGCTTTTGGGAGGTGAAGTGCTGGTGTTCCCTCTCGGGAACCCAGCCTTTGGAGGTCTTTAAAAGGTTTTGGAGGTTCATTCAACACTTAGAAGAAGCTCGGGATTGTTTAACATCATCCATAGTGGATCACCGATTTGATTGTTCTAATTTACTGATGACTTCATTACTATCTTTTATCTTTGTTGTTGTGTTCAAGCTCACTATGAGCTAAACTTCATTTGTTATCCTAATTTAGTGAAACTTTATGTAACTTGTGATGAAATAATTGTGTGGTTTATATTATGTTAATGTTATGGTAATCTTGGGAAAACTTTTGATGGGTAGCATCTACATTTGAATGGCGAGTTATAAACTTATGATTTGTAATTGTGAATGTCATACAAGGTTGAAAAACATATGAACTAACTTTTATTCGTGAAACCGGTCTTCATAACAAATCCATGGCTAATGAACTAGAAATGCTTATTAGAAATCATATCACCTTAACTTACTGATCATTTACAGGTTACCTTTTATTAGTCTGAGAAATCTACAGTAATTGTTATGGTTTTCTGAAATTAATGGTATGTTAGAAAGGAACTTGATTTATTCAGAAGTCATATGTCAAAAGATCACATGAGATTTACCTACATTACTAGTGGCTTTGATTTATTCAGTAAGTCTCATCCTGATGAGGTCCTAGTCACTACGGAGCAGATAGATGACAAATTGCACCAGCTCACATTTATAAATATTAACATAATTATATTAATCAATATCTTTAACCACACCACCAATTTATCACAGTTACAAAAGTGTAATCTAAATTGGGATAATAGCCTTACTTTACTGAAAGAATCACCAAAAGTCTCAATATATCTTTATCTATCTTTATTTATCGTTATTTTGTTTAACTTATCATTTTATAAAACATAAAACTAATAGTCAATTATGAGGGTTGTTGAGTAGGCTTAGTGTGTCCACGGATTGATACTCGGTTCTTACCAACACTATATTACCTCACGACAGGTACACTTGTCTTTTCTGTGTGTAGTTTAGAATTAGTAACAACCAATTAAAGCTGAATCTGTGCGAAAAACCTTTATCAAAATATATATAATTTTCACACACATCAAGTTTTTGGCTCCGTTGCCAGAGACACATGTTAGTTTGAAAGATGATCTAAATTTTTGACTATCTTTTTTTATTTCAAACAAAATTAAATATATAAAAAACTAATAAAGAAGTCTATCCACATAATGCTATCAAGGTTGAAAACAATGAGGGACTGTAAGGTCCTGTTCCCGGGACACTTACAATTGGTCACCATCACATAAAACATTTACAAACACATCATTTTGCAGCGGAATTTAAACTTTTCATTAATGATCAAAAACGTGTCAATACATCATATCGTTTCATTTACATCTCAAAAATTGTATTTATACAATTATCATTCCCAAAAATGTGGATGCCAGACTCGAATCATCCCAATAGCTTATGCATCCATGCCTGCACCTCCTCAGCATCGAACAATCAACTGCCAACTATTATGCATACAGAAAGTCATTGATGCTGAGTGAGTTCTAATTTTATGAATAAAATAGTTTATATTACGTTAAAACATATCCTTTACTTCCGAACGTGATCATACATCATACATAATCTTGATAATAATTATTATTATCTTTCATCATCATTCATCACCATTCGTTTTTGTACATTCATTAATATCTTTCACTTTCATATAGGTCCTATCATATGCTAAACCCCAAACATTTTGCACGAAGCTGGTACTGTGCCGAGGCTTATAAATAAACCCTAAACATTATGCACGAAGCTGACACAGGGTAAAGCGACAACGACCCCATCGTATTTGGTCATTCTCAAAGATTGGACCCCTGAATCTCATCCTCATGGGCTAGCTAAGCCGCGCCTCAGTTGAGCTAATGACAATGTGGTCGTGCACCTCTATTATTTTGCTCGCAAGACTTTCATTTGTTCATTACGTTCCACTTTTCTTCATCGTTATCTTTCACATTCATTATATAATACTTTACATACGTATACATACATAGCAAGTGAAGTCACATCATGAAACACATAGATTTGAAAACCCTTTTAACGTGAAAAGATAACACATCACAAAACAGATCAAGTCATGTGAAAACTTAGTCCTACATCATCAACATCTCATGCGATAACTACCCTGTGTGCGAGAACCATACCCCAATCAAATCCAGCACATCATATCACTGTCACGCGAAAACTTCCTATCACGCAAGAACATACCATCGCGTGAGAACTTCCTATCGTGCGAAAACTATCCCCCTTTCATGCTAGAACTTCCTAGATTCAAATTTCATAACGTACAACTAAACTGCTAGCACGAAAACTATGGATTTTTACCGCCCAGTCATAACTTAACACGTCTAAGGCTATTCTAAAGTGCAAACCTCTTAAGCAACATCAACACAAGCATAAACAAGCATTTTAGTATGCATAATAGCCCCAAAACGTAAAACTTTCAAAAAGGAGACTAGAAACTCACTTCTTAAATTCTAGCATAAACACAACCTTCTCGAAGACTTTGCCAAGCGAAAACTAAATAACCATGTGTTATATTCATCAATAATCATTTCTTAGTACATAACACAAGTTACTACACGAGTTACATACCTTAAACACTTTGTTTCTTCACTTTCTCTCTCTACGCAGCCGATTTCTCTCTAGCAGCAGTACTTCTCGCATGAAACTAGAGTCTACTGGGTGTTCTCAGCTTTTTGTACCCAGCAATACTTTTTGCATGGGGTTCTCGCGCGAGAAGTTTTCTTCGCGTGAGAACTTTATCTTCCTTCTTTTCTTCGAAATTTTCGGGCGTTACAAGTCTACCCCACTTATTTAGTTTTCATCCTTGAAACCTGTCAGTTCTCGAATAGGCATGGGTAATGCTGTCTCATTTCTTCCTTGGTCTCCCATGTAGACTCGTTCGTGTGTCTCCACAATACTCGCACCAGTGGAACCACTTTATTCCTTAGCCTTTTCTCCTTTTTATCAATGATGACCACCGGTTGCTCCATGTAATTAAGTTGTTCATCCACCTCAATATCCTCTAGTGGCAGAATCATATCTTCATCGTCCAAGCACTTTCTTAGGTGAGATACATGGAATGTTGGGTGAATTCTACTTAACTCATCGGGTAGCTCCAATCAATAGGCCACCTCTCCTACTCTACCAATGACTCAAACAGGCCCTATATACCTTGGGCTTTGCTTTCCTCGCTTTCTAAACCAGATGATCCCTTTCCAAGGTGAGACCTTCAACATGACTCTATCGACCACCTTGAATTCAATCGTTCTACGCCTCTTGTCAGCATATGACTTTTGTCTATCTTTTGTTGCGTTCATAAAGGCCATGTCTTTTCCAACTTTTCAGTTGTAGCCTCGATCACCTCAATGCTCCCCAACTCTTTCTGCCTGATGTCACCCCAACATACGGGCGTTTTACACTTCCTACCGTATAGCATCTCATAAGGAGGCATACCGATACTGGCATGATAACTGTTGTTATATGAGAACTAGGCTAACGGTAAGTGTTTATCCCAACATCCTTCGAAATCAATGATGCATGCCCATAGCATATCCTCCAGCATCTGAATCTTCCTTTCCAACTAACCATCTGTCTGAGGATGGTAAGTCGTACTAATATGTAACCTCGTCCCCATCACATCATGAAATCTCTTCTAAAACTATGATGTAAACCGAGTGTCACGGTCCAACACAATAGCCACCGGTACACCATGACGAGCTACAATCTCCTTAATGAACATATCCACCAACTCTCAGATGAATACGTCTCGCGGATCAGCAGAAAATGAGCACTCTTCGTCAGACGGTATACTATCACCCATATGGCATCGTACCCCCTTTCCGTACGCGGTAACTTTGTAATGATGTGCATGGTTGTGAATACAAGGATCAAAACAGGAATTATCAGTTTGATTTAGTAAATAAAGATCGTGGAATTATCAATACTTGTTGTTTAATTAATTGTTTATGAAATTGAAATTGTAAAGTAAATCGATGAAGAACAGATGAAAGAAATTGAAAACAAGATAAAGTAATGCAATAAAAAAGATTGTTTCAATGGTTTTTCACTGGTAATGAATTGATTACAACTGATTTTGATGCTTGGATGATATGGTAATTGCTATGATGTTCTTGGTGTTCTTGCGATTGCTATATTGCTATTTTGATTGTTTGATTGATTGATATGTTTTCTATGTATATGTGTATCTCTATTTGTGTATTGATATCTCTCAATCTCTGCACTAAATGAGTGCACCCATACCTTATATTTATAGGCAGAGGGATTCACTTTTTACATTGGTAAATGTAACTTTCTTGTCATGGTAAGAAAGTTACAAAAAGAATATTCTTAATGTGACGTGGATTATTCGCTTCTGACTGAAGTGCAGCCTTCCGTAACTGTTGACTTGATGACATCACTCTAATAGATTGACTTATTGACTTTGTGTTGCGTACTTGATGATTTGAGATCATACAAGTATTTTATTCTTTCGTAGGAGTTGGACTTCCATAGGAGTTGGTTCTTTGTTCTTGAACTTCATCTTCAGGAGCAAACTTCCTTCTTTCGCAGCAGCAGCAACTTGACCTCAGAACTTGTTCTTCAGTAGATGTTGTTATGCTTCCGCAGGAGATCTACGGATGTGTATTCCTTGTTCATTTGTTCCATATAACATCTACGGAAGAACAACTTGTCATCCGCAGGAGTTCCTGTACTTAGTCAATTTTCCAAGTTGACCAAGTTATGATGTTTTCCTGCAATTTCACATAAATCAACACAAATAATAATTTGGGTTAACATATATATATCTTTCATTACAAAAAGATAAAGAATTTCAGAAGTTCATTACAAGAGATGATTCATCATCTAAACCTATACAAAAGATCTTGACCTAACAATACTCCCCCTTAGGTTTAGACTCTTGTAATCATCGGTTCAAATCTCCCAATTCTTGAACTCTTTGCAAAATCCTTGGATAGTTAAATCTTCCGCAGAACATCTACGAAAGGCAAACTTTCCTTGTTTCAACTTAATTCTTGTGCAGATCATCTACGGAATGTAAAACTTATTTTTTTGTTGTTTTATCTGTGGCTACCAATCTACGAAAAGTCAATTTTGTTGTTTTTGCTGTATGATCCTAATATATTGTTAGTTCATTTGTTGTTTCCTGTTGGACCTTGTTGACTATGCTTTATGGAAAATGTGCAAGTGATTGATTAAAAACTTCAGATATCCTGCAGCCAAGTTAGTGCTCAAGTTCCAATTTTCTTCATTTACATATCATAACTCAGTTTTCATGCTGATAACTACTCCCCCTAAATTTGTGATTAATCATAAACTTATGCATTTATCAAAATTTGTAAAGAGAATAGCATGTAAAGAGAATAACATGAAAATCAATTATCTATCCGTTTTATTAACAAAGAAAAGAACAAAAGCAAAATATTTTTGTATTTTTTTGTTTATAAGCAGAAACAAAACATATTTACAAGCATTTACATCATAAAATGGGATCATACTATGACACTAAGAAACTTCCTGAATCATTTTCTTTGATGATAGTAGACTTGATCTAGTGCTGATTGCAAGTATTATGATCCACATAAATTCAAGCAAGAGTATATTTTCAACTTGTCATGTTGTTTATCATGTTTTGATATTGATTAAAGATAGACAAATATGGATTCTTCATTCAAGTCACATTAGAGTCTGTCCTTCTATTATGAGTCAATTCATTACTTTTTCACACTTAAAACTATGTTCCATTTATTATAAGCTCTATCTTTAGATTTCATACTGATATGATTTGTATGCTTTTTGAGATAATATACAGTTGATCACATTAGATTGTTTTAGAGCAGTTCCTTTTTGGAACTTTTGATGATCAGCATCAGGTCACCAGGTCTTTACTTACATAAAACATAGGTGCCTATTAACCCAGGTCTTTGCTTATGCAAAATAGAGGGTCATGATGCACAAAGATAGAGGTTATAATGTAAGGCCCCGTTTCCAGAAATCCCACAGTTGGTCAATCATTGCATAAAAATATTTAAAAGATACATCATTTTGCAGCGGAATTTAAAAAGTTCTCATCTATAAGTTAAAACATATCATTTCATTACATTATTCATGTAAATTTCAAAATACAACATCATATCAAAATATGAATGCCAACCTCAAAATACTCCCAGTAGCTTATGCATCTATGCCTTCACCTCCTCAGCATCAACACAAAAACCTGCCAACTATTATGCATACAAAAAGTCAGCGACGCGGAGTGAGTTCTAGTTTTATAAATACAATACTTTACTTTCATTAAAACATAACCTTTACATTCGTTCGTGATCACACATCATACGTACACATTGATAATAATTATTATCACCTTCATCCTCGTTCATCATCATTCATTCATTACATCTCTCACCATCATCCAAATCCTATCTCATTCAATACCCCCGACTCATGCTCCAAAGCTGATACTGTGCCGTGGCCTGTAAACAAACCCCCGACTCATGCTCGAAAGCTGACATAGTACCGGGGTACGCGACAAGGATCCCATATCATATGCAACACCCCCGACTCATGTTCGAAAGCAGATACTATGCCGGGGCCAGAAAACTAACCCCCAACTCATGCCTGAAGGCTCACACAGTACCTAGGTGAGCAACAAAGATCTCATCACTCTCACACGACACACCCCCGGCTCATGCTAGAAAGCTGATACTGTGCCGGGGCCTGTAATCTTGTCTCATGCAATACCCTCGACTCATGCTCGAAAGCTGATACTATGGCGGGGCCTGTAAACAAACCCCCGACTCATGCTCGAAAGCTGACACAGTACCGGGGCACGCGACAAGGATCCCATCTTGTATGCAACACCCCCTACTCATGCCCGAATGCTGACACAGTACTGGGGCGGGCGTTAAATGTCTCATTGTTCATTACCTCCATTCACGTCATTCGCTATATTTCACTTTCATTATGTAATACTTTACCTATGCACTCATACATAATAGGTAAAGCCATAACATACACAACACAAACATCATCAGCAACACACAAACATGCATAACACAACCTGCAAAGCATCACATCACAACAGAACATAGCAAACCACCTACCTCTCAGAATTCCCAGAAATACCTAAGTCTACAAAGAAATGCAGATGAACATCTTAGGTGCAAGAGCAACTAAATTCTGATGAAAACAGTCTAGGCGCATGAGCACTATACGGGCGCTTGAACACTAAGCAGGCGCATGAACACTGCTTGGGCGCATGAGCCATACTTAGGCGCATGAGCAGTGGGCGCATGGGGTTCTTGGGAGCATGGGCACATTCAGGGCGCATGAGAACTAGTTGGGCGCATGACTAACACTTAGGTGCATGGGCAACTCTAGGCATATGGGCACTCTGGGCGCATGAGCAGTGGGCGCATGGGCACTTAAGCGCATGAGGTCAGTTAAGCACATGGAAAACAATTTGGGCGCATGGGAACAATCTGAAATATAACCTATGCTACAAACAACTCCCAAACATCATTCTAAGACATCCTAACACGAATCTACCATGCTACAAACACTAGAACATGCTAAACATCAAACCTAATAAAATAACAACCTCTAAAAACATACAACAACAGAGCACCATCGAACGACATGCTGAAAACTCACGGTTTGTTTTAAAAACATCTGCTCGGTATGCATAATAGCCCTAAACACTTAGAAAACAAGTAAAAAGAGGGGATCTAGAAACTCACCTTGAACAGCCTTCGAGTATAGCACTGCAAACCCGAGACCCACCTGCAGTTCACACCTAAAATCCATGAAAACGAGCGCTAAACACCAAAAATCTCGGTCCAGAACTCGAAATCCAGCTGAATCCGAACAATTACCCCAGAAAACTTACTTTTCACAGATTCTTCTTCTTCTCTCTCTCTAGAACCAGAAGCTTTTCTTCTTTCTTCTTTGCAGCCGAGAAAATGGTGGGTGGAAAGGTGTAGTGGGTGGCCATGCTTCTTTTAAACATAATAATATTAAAGTTTGCATCTTGCATAAATTTAGTCCCTCAAATTGGGTTATTTAACCTTTATTTCTTTATACTTCTCTTTTCTTTTCTTTTTTAATAAATTTCCAGGTGTTACATATAAGGTGATACAACATAGTGTGCTTGGGTGAGTAGGTTGATCACAGCAGGATAAGACTTACTTAGTTGGTCCTTAAATTGAATTGCGCACAATTAGTCACCTTGGCATTATGTTAAGCATGCACTTGTTTATCTTCCACTCAAGTTAAACCTACTCACATATCAAATAACATCTGATCAGTCTTTATTTGTATTTTAAAAACCTGGAAAGTATGCAAAGTTATAGTGTACTATCATTTCCGAATATATGAACCGCTTTTTCAAAAAAATATGAACAAGAAAATATTTTTGTAGTTTTATATGTTTTATGAATGTTTTTTTGGCTTTTTCATATTGATAATTGTAAAGGAAAAATCATGCTTTTCTTTGTGATGTTGACTAATCTAAGTTGGTCATGCCTAAAGACTCAATTAAGAAATTAAATCTCACTGAGTCAAAGGCTTTAGTGAATAAATCAGCAAGTTGATTTGTGGTGTCCACTTTGATCAACTTGATCAAACCTTTTTCTGAGCAGTCTCTCAGAAAATGGTATCTAATTTCTATGTGTTTTGTTTTACTATGTTGTACTGGATTAGAAGTGATGAACATAGAAGCTGAGTTATCAATGTGTATTGGTGTTTGAAGAAAATTGTAACCATAATAAAGTAGTTGGTTTTGCAACCATAAAACTTGAGAGCAGCCAATTGAAGCAGCAATATACTCAGCCTCAGTTATGGACACTGAAACATTTGTTTGCTTTTTGCACAGCCATGAAACTAGTCTTGGTCCTATGAATTGACAACCACCAGTTGTTGATTTTATGTTGTTGCAACCTCCAAAGTCACTATCAGAATATGAGTAGATTTGAAATCTCCTTCTTTGGGATACCAAATTCCAAGAGCTGGCTTCCTTTTGAGGTATCTGAAGATCCTCTTAACTGCATTCATATGTGACTCCTTGGGGTCTGATTGGTAACTAGCACAAACACACATAGCAAAAATTATGTTAAGTTTGCTGGTAGTTAAGTACATCAAAGATCCTATCATAGATTTATATAATCTTTGATCAACTGATTTCCCAGTAGGATCAGGTATAATCTTATCTATTGTTGATGCTGGTGTTTTGCATGAAGCAGACTCAGCAAGTTTGTACTTCTTCAAAATTTAGTGCACATACTTCTCCTGATTGATGAATATACCATCTGTTTTTTGATGAAATTGTAGACCAAGGAAGAATGTTATTTCTCCCATGGAACTCATTTGAAACTCAAATTTCCTCAAAGATTCAAAGTCTTCACACAGTCTCTTGTTTGTTGACCCAAATATGATATCATCCACATAGATTTGGACAACCAAGAGATCTTGATGATCATGTTTAAGGAAGAGAGTTTGATCAATTGTTCCATTTTGTAACTATGCTTGAGCAAGAAAAATGGCAATGTTTCATACCATTTTCTTGGTGCCTGATGAAGACCATACAAAGCTTTATGAAGCTTGTACACCCTGTGTGGGTAATCAGGATCTTCAAAGCCTGGAGGTTGGGCAACATTGACTTCTTCATCAATTTTACCATATAAAAAGGCACATTTTACATCCATTTGGTAATCTGTGAACTTCTTATGTGAAGCATAGGCTAGAAAGACTCTAATAGCTTCAATCCTTGCAACTGGTGCAAAGACTTCATCATAGTCTATCCCTTCTTCTTGAGTATAGCCTTATGCTATAAGCCTAGCTTTATTTTTGACAATGATGCCTTTGTCATCTAGTTTGTTCTTGAAAAGCCACCTTGTACCAATTGGATACTGGCCTTCAGGAAGATAAACTAGATTCCATACTTTTTTCTTTTTGAATTATTGAAGTTCTTCTTGCATTGCTTCAATCCGGCAGTTGTCTTTCAATGCAGCAGTAATGTTGGGTGGAACCACTTGTGAAAGAAAACAAGAGAGAAGACAAATATTTGCAGTTCCCCCTTGACTTCTTGTAGTTCTTTCATCAAGATCACCAATAATGTTTTCTATTGGATGATTCTTATGAATTATTGATGTTGGAATTGCTTCAACTGGAATGGATGATTCCATATTTGTGAAATTGGTTGATGGAGATGGATCCAGCTGAGATGGAGAATCAAAAAAGTGATCTAAATCCTCATCATTTTATTCTTCTGATGCTGAATGATATCCATCTTCATGAGTTTGTACTTTCGTAAATGTAGGAAAAACTTCCGCAGAAGTTACAGGAACAACTAAGGATGTTGTAGTTTGTTCAGCTGATGCAGTTTGAATATCTCCTTACAGATTTGATTTAAGTGAATGCAATGAATCATCTTTGGATGTAGAAAGACCTACTACTGATGCATGATTCTCTTCTCCGGATGCATTAGTAACTTCTGCGGATGCATTGTTAGCTTCTACTGATGTATTAATTGCTTCTGCTAAAGTTGAATTTCATTTCCTTTGGAATTTCCATTGCTTGTTTGAGATGAAGGGCCAGGATCAGCAATACTTGGAGTGTGTGACTGGGATAATCTTGGAGGATCAGCTGTCAATGGCACTTCACCCATACTTGGAGGGACATAAGGATAGCATGTATCCGCAGGACCTGCAACATTCAAATAACCAGTGTTAAATGAATTTGTTAATGCATCTATATCAAACAACCAAGATGATCCTTTTACAGATTTTGGAAATAAGGATTTATCAAATGATACATTAGGAGTTTCTTCCACAATGTTTTCATGTGGAATGTAGACTTTATGATTTGGATGTTGATAAGTAACCAACAAAGAAACCATCATAGGCTTTTTCAACAAACTTTCCTAATTGATCTTTGGTATTTAATATAGACACATGACACCCAAATTCTCTAAGATATCCTATAAAAGGTTTTCTTTTAAACAAAAGTTCATAGGGTATTTTATTATGTTCTTTGACAATTAAATTCATGTTTTAAACATTGCATGTTGTATTCACTGCTTCTACCCAAAATGGTTTTGAAAACTGTGAATCAGCTAGCATTGTTCTTGCTGTTTCAATTAGAGTTATATTTCTTCTTTCAGCAACTCCATTATTTTATGGAGTTCTTGGTGAACTGAATTTTCTGGCTATGCCTTTGTTCCTGCAAAAGGAATCTAAAACATGATTAACAAATTCAGATCCATTATCACTTCTTAAGATTTTGATTTTTAAATCAAGTTGATTTTCAATCTTAGTGATAAACTCCATTAATGTTTCTGATGTTTCACATTTATGTTTTTTATGTTTTAAGAAAAAGACCCATGTGAATCTAGTGAAATCAACAACAATCACCAAATAGTATTGCATTTTTCCAATGCTCATCATATTGGTTGGACCAAAAAGATCCATGTCCAATAGTTTGAGTGGTGTTGTGTTTGTGTTGATTGTTTTGGACTTACGTGACACCCTATGTTGTTTTCCTTTGTAACATGATAAACAATGATTAGAACAATAAAATTCTTTCTTGGGAAGGCCAATGACTAAGTCGTTTTTTACCAACATATTCATGTTCTTCATGTTTGAATGAACCATTCTTCTATGCCATAGTTGAGCTTCATCTTCTGATAACTTAGAAATCAGGAAAGTTTCATTGCTTATTAGAGAAGTGTTGTTCATGTCCAAAACATATGTGTTGCCTTTTCTTGGAGCTTTAAGAAGAATCCAATCTGCTGGAATTTGAAAACCTGGCTTAAGAATGTAACAGTAAGTGTTATCAAATAAAGTGGTATAATTTTGATCACAAATTTGAGATACACTTAACAAGTTGTATTGTAAATTTTTATAGAAATTTACTTTCTTAAATTTGAGTACACCATTTGTTACCATTCCTTCACCAACAACTTTACCTCCCTTTTTATCCCCACCAAATACCATATATGAAGCATTTTTATGTTTGAAATCATGGAGGAGAGAACAGTTTCCTGTCATATGCCTAGAACAACCACTGTAAACATACAACTTTTTGTTAGTCCACCATGGATGTTCCTGCACAAATAATGAAATCAATTAGAACGTGGAGCCAAGCCTTGATTGTCTTGGGCTTGCCATTGTTATCTAGGATTGTTATTCTCTCATGAATGAGCCTAGATGTCTCAAGATTGTTTTTACACTTAATTGGTTCATTATGTTCTATTTGGGGTGAGGATGATTCTATAGAAGATGAACTTGAAGCACTTTGATCTTGATTCACAATCACTTCCTCTATCACCTCTTCTTTCAGTATCTTTTTCTTTAAACTTGAAGCTGATGCTTGACTGGAAAAGGTTTCTACATCTTTTGACTTTGATTGGGGTACATGATTACCCTTTTCAAAGTGATCAAAGAAGGCTTCTTCTTCCTGCAACACTACCTTCTTGTGAGGAGTCTTGCTTTGAGATTGTTGCTTATCCTTCTTCTTGCTTTGATCAGCAGCAGCTGTTAGCTTCTTTGCCTTTGGAACATTCTGTTTTAGTTGCTGCTTCTTTTGCTTTAGGACCCTTGATTCATCATTCTCAGAAGATTGTGAATCTGATTCAACATTCTTAGCTTTTTGCTTCTTTGGAGCTTTAGTTTTGTTCTTTTTTTAAGAAGCATTCTTGAGTAGAATGATTGTTTTTGTTACAGATGGCACAGTGCTTGTTGAAGTAACAATCAGAAGTCATATGATTGTTCATATTACATATGGAGCAAAAGCTACTGAATAAGAATCTTTTATATTGTGATTGTGCATATCACACCATTTGCAGTACTTTTCTTCAGCTTCACTCCCAGACTCTATCACTGCCCTTTTCTTCTTCTTCATCATTGTCTTCTTCTACTGCTTCAATTCTTTCTCAAACTTTGCAGTTGATGAGACTTTACCTTTTCCTTACATGATGTCAAATGGTTCTTGTTTCTAAGAATTCACCATTCTCTATTGTTTCTTGACTTTGTTGTCACTGGGTGATTTCGCAGATGATTTCTTCTTCCGTAGATCTTCTATGGAAGTTGACTGTTTTGAAGTAGATGATTGCTTCTTCCGTAGATCTTCTACGGAAGTTTAATGTTTTGGAAGAATAGTTTTCTTCCTTTGCTTTTCTACGGATGGTTCTAAATCAACCTTTTTCATCCGCAGGTGTTCTGTAGAAGTGATTTTCTTTTCTTTTGTAGTTCATTTTGATGACTGATGTTTATGCTTTTTGTTGTGCTCATGAATCCCTTCATTCAGTTGAACAATTATGGTATAGATGGTCTTCAACAAATTTCTTTGTTTTGGGGGATAAGGCAGCTTGATCTCATCAAGAACTTTGGGAATTTAAGGTTTAATTACCACATTCTTTCCCTTACCCAATCTAGCATTAGGCTCATCAAACTCATTCAAGTCATCACACTTTCAAAGTCAAATTCTGATTTAGTTTGTTTTAAACATTCTGATTCCGATGACTCAGTCTCATATTCACTCATCTTAGTATCTTCACCATTTAACAAATTATTAGTTTCAATTTTTAGTTCAATTTTGGTGCCTGATACAAAATGGTTTGACGAAGTGTTGCTCATTGACTCAGGTAAAGTGGTGTGGTTATTATTTACAGGAGGTGCAATAGCATTAAAACCCAACCCATACCTGTTCTTTGATTCAATATGAGAATTCAAGAGTTTCTCATATTGCTGAGATGATAATTGAAACTTCTAAAGTTTCACTTCAGTGGATGCATGATCAGACATTGACTTTGTTAAAGAGGTGGTCAGATGCTCAACTTGTGCTTTCGAATAATCATTTTCAGATACAAGTTTATCCAAATCCTTTTGTAAGTAGGTGATTTTGTCCTGATATAATTTATGTTTTCTCAAATGAGATTCATTTAAAATCATTGTTTCTTTGACTTTATCAGCCAATTGTTGAGCATGGACTCTGTATTTTTCAACCTCTTCAACACAAATAGGTAACATAATCTATCCCTTACCTCTTTGGCCATGGGTGGAATTTTGTTCTCCATGTTTGCCATCAGTGCATGATTTTTCTCCTGAACTTCCTTCTCATACATGCTCCGGTCACAAGTACCATCCTGCAAAATAATTAACCCTGTTTCTTTAGAGTTACCAGTACCTACTGAAGAGGTTGTTGTTGGTGGGGATGAGTTTGTCAGCTATGGTTGCTTAAAGCTTCTTTGATTTTCTTGTCTCACTTTATTTGTTGATTGCTGATTGCTGTTGCATTCCCTTGAAAAGTGACCATATAAATTGCATTTGTAGCACCTCACTTTTGATTTGTCAACACCAATTTTAGTTGTTCTTCCTCCCACAGACAATCCCTTGTTTCTCCTCATATACATTTTAGCACTGTATGCAATCATGGCCATTTTCCATTGTAGATCCATTTCATCTACTTCATCAGGATGAAGTTATTCAAGGTCTTAGTGACAGATGTGTGCAGGAGTCAAGGTACTACCCAAGTAAGCTTGAAAGCTTGAACTGAAGGCTGCAAAGGCTGCCTTCTATTCTTCTGATTCTAGAACCATAGTAATTGGTTCAGATTGAGTGTTGCTTTTATTGGTTGATGATCCCTTTGCTGCAGAACTTTTTGAATCATCAGATTTCCCTTATGCTTTCCTATTTGAATTGTTTTGAAAGTTTAATTTAGAGGACTTTGTAGCATAGAAACTAGTTTCCTCTTCATTATCACTCTCAACACAAGAGTTTCCATCATCATCATTGGAAACAAAAGCACATCGAGCACTTTTTGTTTCTTTGAATTGATATGGTGCAATAGGTGCTTTTACACTCTTGTTTCTGGTTGTCTCATCTAACTCCAGGACTTCTACCTTTGCTACCAAAGTATCTAACCCAATTGCCTTTAGATCAAGAGTATTCTTAAACATTGACATAGTTTGAGTCAAACTCTCTGGTAAGGTATGGAACATCTTTTTGCTCAGCTCTTCATTATTGTACTTCAACTCAAGAATGTTCATCTCAGGAACAAGTTTCATGTAATCGTGGAGTTGTTGAGGAACAGATTCACCCACAATATGAAATGTCTCATACTATGAACGAAGAGTATCCTTCCTAATGGTTCTGATCTCATCACTTCCTTCACACAAAGTGTTAAGAATTTTCCATAATGAGTTGGTTGTTTTGTATGCTTCACACCTGAGCAAGAGTTCTTCAGGTAAAGCCATAGTAAGCATACTATAGGCCTTAATGTCGATTTTGACTCTCTTGGCATCATCAGGAGACAAGTTTTTCAAACTTATGGGCTGATTGTTGTCATTATAATCAGGTCCTAAAGTAGTTGGAATGTAAGGACCTTTAGTAATAGACACCTATAAGTCAAAATCAGTATAGTTAACGTGATTCCTAAAACTGATTTTCCATATTTTAAAATCAGCTTTGTTCTCCAACTTTAGAGGTTGATAAGCTCCAACCACTGAATTGCTCATTTTAGTTAACTTTGTTAATTATCAAAATTATCAACTCATCTAATATCCTATGAATGTGTAGAGTAAATGAAATGCAACAGTCTAACACAACAATAACAAATCACTGATAATATTGATATCAAATCAACTAAGACAAAAACTTCTTTGAATTAATGACTTCTGTTAGGAATGAACTAATTAATGACAAACTCTTAATGAATTAAGAAGTTGTGGTCAAAATTAGTCAAATTGCTCAATATATTATCAGTTAATTTGAAATTAAGATGTTAGATGATGGTATTTGTTCAAACTTGTCTGAACAACCTTGGAATATCAAACAATAACACAAATCCACAAATCAAAAGCGATTATGATCTAATTCAAAATTAATCGAGCAATGGAACAGTAATTAATGATCGATATAACAGGATTTTGATGATTTTAACCAAGAACACCAATTAATTTGTTCAACAACACGCTTAGATCTGAGTTATGAACTCTAAAGCTGTTACGAACATCCAAAAGCAATTTTATGCTACCATAATCATATCTAATTAGAAACTAATAGATCTAATGAAATAAACAACTGATTAAACTAATCAAACTGATAGATCAATTGATCTAGATCAATGAGCAAGTGGCTCTGATACCACCTGTGAATCCAAGGATCAAAACAGGAATTATCAGTTTGATTTAGCAAATAAAGATCGCGGAATTATCAATACTTGTTGCTTAATTAATTGTTTATGAAATTGAAATCGTAAAGCAAATCGATGAAGAACAGATGAAAGAAATTGAAAACAAGATAAAGTAATGCAATAAACAAGATTGTTTCAATTGTTTTTCATTGATAATGAATCGATTACAATTGATTTTGATGCTTGGATGATATGGTAATCACTATAATGTTCTTGGTGTTCTTGCAATTACTATATTTCTATTTTGATTTTTTGATTGATTGATATCTTTTCTATGTATATGTGTATCTCTATTTGTGTATCAATATCTCACAATCTCTGTACTAAATGAGTGCACCCATGCCTTATATTTATAGGTAGAGGGATTCACTTTTTACATTGATAAATGTAACTTTCCTGTCATGGTAAGAAAGTTACAAAAAGAATATTCTTGATGTGACGTGGATTATTCGCTTCTGACAGAAGTGCAGTCTTCCGTAACTGTTGACTTGATGACATCACTCTGATAGATTGACTTGTTGACTTTATGTTGCGTACTTGATGATTTGAGATCATACAAGTAATTTGTTCATCCATAGGAGTTGGACTTCCATCGGAGTTGGTTCTTTTTCTTGAACTTCATCTTTAGGAGCAAACTTCCTTCTTCTGCAACAGCAACAACTTGACCATAGAACTTGTTCTTCAGAAGATGTTGTTATGCTTCCGTAGGAGATCTATGAATGTGTATTCCTTGTTTTTTGTTCCATAGAACGTCTATGGAAGAACAACTTGTTCATCCGTAGGAGTGCCTGTACTTAGTCAATTTTCCAAATTGACCATGTTATGATGTTTTCCTGCAATTCCACATAAATCAACACAAATAATAATTTGGGTTAACATATATATTTCTTGCATTACAAAAGGATAAAGAATTTCAGAAGTTCATTACAAGAGATGATTCATCATCTAAACCTATACAAAAGATCTAGACCTAACAATGGTGATGTGCTCCCATTTCCACTCGGGTATATCCAAAGGATGGATGTTCCTGTATGGCTTCTGATGTTCCGCCTTCACTTGTAGACAGGTAAGGCGTTTACTCACATACTCTGCTACGTCGTGCTTCATTCCCGGCCACCAGTAATCTTTCTTCATATCCTGATACATCTTCATGGCACTGGGGTGAATCGAGTATCGAGTCTTATGAGAGTCATCCATGATCTTTCCTTGTAGATCCCCATAACAAGGAATCCACATCCGCCCAAATCAGGTTCTAACACCGAGAGTGTCTCACCCAACTCTGCGACTAGACCCTTCATCCGCTCAGAGTTAATCCGATCTTCTTTCAGTGCTTTGTTCTGAAATTTTTTGACCTGCTTCATCACATCAGAGGTCATAACCAACTGATAAGCCTACACCTGAATCGGCTCGGGTCTTTTTTTTCGGCTAAGGGCATCCGCCACCATGTTGGTCTTTCCCGGATGGTAGTGGATCTTGCAATCGTAATCCTTGATCAACTCTAACCACCTCCTCTGCCTCATATTGAGATCTTTTTGCTCAAAGAAGTACTTCAAGCTCTTGTGGCCGGTGAAGATAGTACACTTCGTCTTGTACAAGTAGTGCCTCCAAATCTTCAGCGCGAAGACCACAGCGGCCAGCTCTAGATCATGGGTGGGGTAGTTGGCCTCATGGATCTTTAATTTTTGGGACGCATAGGCTATAAACCTCCCTCGTTGCATTGGCATGCAACCCAATCCCAAATAGGAAGCATACGAGTAGACCAACAAGTCTTTGCTCCCTTCGGGTAATGTCAAAACAGGAGCTTGAGTCAATCTTGTCTTTAGCTCTTCGAAAGCCTTCTTCTGCTTTAGGCCCCATACAAACTTCAAATCCTTATGGGTTAACTTAGTCAATGGTGAAGCTATGTTAGAGAAGTCTTGGATGAGTCTTCTATAGTAGCCCGCCAAACCCAAGAAAATACGAATCTCGAATGGCATCTTTGGAGACTTCCATTGCATCACCGCCTCCACCTTCGTCGGGTCCACCATAATCCCCCCTGGGTTGACCACATGACCCATAAACTGAACCTCGCGCAACTAGAATGCGCATTTGGAGAACTTGGCATACAGTTTCTCTCTTTTAAGTGTCTCCAGCACCTCCCGAATGAGACCGGCATGCTCTTCTTCGCTCTTCGAATAAATCAGGATATCATCAATTATCACAATCATTGATTTATCCAGCATAGGCTGACATACCATATTCATCAGATCAATAAAAGCAGCTGGTGCATTGGTTAAACCAAAAGACATAACGAGAAACTCGTAGTGTCCATAACGAGTACGAAAAGCCATTTTAGGAATATCCTGCTCCTTCACCTTCAGTTGATGGTAACCAGATCGGAGATCTATCCTCGAGAAATAACTGGCATCTTGAAGCTGATCAAACAAGTCATCAATCCTCGGTAACGGATACCGGTTATTCACCGTCAACTTCTTAAGTTCACGGTAGTCAATACACATCCTCATCCTACCATCCTTCTTCTTCACAAACAAGACTGGAGCACCCTATGGAGAGTTACTCGGTCGAAAAAACCCCTTGTCTAGCAACTCTTACAGCTGAGTCATTAATTCCTTCATCTCAGAGGGAGCTATACGATATGGAGCCTTAACAACAAGTTGGGAACCAGGTATCAGATCGATCTAGAACTCGATCTCACGGTCATGTGCATACCTGATAGATCTTCCGGGAATACGTCAGGGAAGTCGCACATGATCGGTACGTCTGACAATCGTGGTACTGACGCATCCACATCCTTCACATAGGACAGATAGGCACCACACCCACGCCTTATACACTTCTATGCTACCACCATCGAAATCACCTTTAGAACCGTATTAACTCTATCGCCATCGATACTCACCGAACTCCCATCCGACGTAGTCAATCGAATCATCTTCTTGCAACATACAATACTTGCCTCATAGGCTGCTACCCAATCCATCTCTAGGACTACATCAAATCCGCCTAAGGGCATCACGAACAACCTAGCAGAGAACCTATGGCCTTCTAACTCTATGTCACAATCCTCTACCATATCAGAAATCCTAGTAGACTTACCAATGGCAGCTTCTACATCGAAGGGCCCATCTATCTTTCTACTCCTAACGGGCAACTTATCATAGAAGGCGGTAGAAATAAAACTCCTACTAGCACCAGAATCAAATAGTACAGAGTCATAAGTTTGGTTTACCAGGAAGGTACCTGACATAACGTTAGGGCCCACCCTAGCCTCCTCTCGAGTCATAGTGAATGCCTTGGCCTTCACCCTCTGCCCCTTCTTCTCCATCCTCTTCTTTGCCTCGGAGCTCTCAGCCCTCGATTTCTCACAGTCTCTGCTCTATGCCCCGTATCGCCACAGTAATAACATTTCACCATGCGACAATCCCATGCCATGTGGCCCTCCATCCTGCACTGAAAGCAGATATTCGATCCCCATTTACATTCCCCCGCATGCTCCTTACCACACTTATTACATGCTTTCACTTCCCCTGTTAACGCCTTTCGATCTTCAACCATCATCTTTTTACCACCAGCCGCAAAACCACCACTGTTGTACCACTTCCTATTCCCATTCTTATCATTACCCCACTTCTTCTTAACATCCACCACCGTCATCGCCTCCCTCTCATCGTATAACCTCCCTGCCAGATCGACCACCTACCTAAACGTACTCGGCCGAGCGGCGATCATGTGTCTATAGATATCCGCTGGCAGACCTTGAATGTACCTTTTAATCTTCTGTGACACTGGCATCACCTGATCTGGCACCAGCCTCACCATCTCGTTCAACTTTGTCGTGTGCTGTTGGTGTGTCATGGTTCCCACCTCCAACTACAGGAACTCCCTCTCGACCATATCGAGTTCCTTGTGAGGACAAAACTCCTCAATCACTAGCTTCTTCAATTCAGTCCACCTCATCCTCCCAATCACCCTACTACCCTTAGCCTGGACAATGTTGTCCCACTAGCTCAAGGTCGAATCCACAAATGAGTGGGTAGCAAAATTCACCTTTTGGTCCTCCCTACACTTTCTGATATCCAACACTGCCTCAATCTCTCTCACCCATCGGTGAGCAGTAGCAACACTCCCATTCCCATCAAACGTCGGGTGCTTGCATATTTGGAAACCATAGTTGCATCCTTTAGCAATTTCCTGTACTGCTTCCTCTTCCTCATCACCATTGGAGACAACCATCTCAGTCTCTAGTTGCTCCTCGTCACCTGAACATCTCCTCTCTTCCCCTCTTCCAACAGTTTTCCTCCTCTCCTCCTTCTCTTTCTTTTCATCCTTCCTTACGACTCTAATAACCTCGGTCACCACAGACGGCAGAATCATCTCCATGACCTGATGAACCTCCTCAACCACCGCCTGCTTCACTGAGGCCCTTAGCTTGACACTCTTATCACCCCTTTCATGGTGATGAAGCTCGGGCTCTACAAGTGCCATCATGGCAGTTCCAGCCCTGTTCCTCGTGACATGGAGCCCAGCACCACGTCCACCATGCACTCCACCTCGGGAAGCCTTCGAAGATCTACCACCGGCCATCTCAAAGTGCTAAAAGATTCAAACACCAACACCGTCATTCAAGGTAATAGCTCAGATCATGTCAAGTATAGTAAGTCCCTAATTATAGTGGCCAGTTGTGATTAGACACTTACTTTACTCTTCCTTCTCCAAGCATTTCCTATCCTGACTACATCAGTATACAAATCTACTAAGGGCACAAAACCACATAACACGCGCACATAATTCCTTTTCATTAACGTACAAAAACGTTTACATAAAACATTTACCTGCAGGCATGTAGCTACTAGGACTGGCATACCTTCCCTTTTCGTCCTATTCTCAATTTAAGTTTTAGGTTTTAAAAATATTTTACCCAATTCTCTTAAACTTTTGGCACTAATACCAACTTATAAGGCCCCGTTCCCGGGACGCTTACAATTGGTCACCATCGTATAAAACATTTAAAAACACATCATTTTGCAGTGGAATTTAAACTTTTCATCAATAACCAAAAACATGTCAATACATCATGTCATTTCATTTACATCTCAAAAATTGTATTAATACAATAATCATTCCCAAAAACATGGATGCCAGACTCAGAATCGAACAATCACCTGCCAACTATTTTGCATACAAAAAGTCAGCGACGCTGAGTGAGTTCTAGTTTTATAAATAAAATACTTTATATTATGTTAAAACATACCTTTACTTCCGAACGTGATCATACATCATACATATATCTTGATAATAATTTGTTGGACCAAAAGAACCAATGAGCCTGATCAGAAAAACCTTTAAGTCCCACAGACATTACAACAACTGAAGTAGTCTGCAACAGCTGAAGACATCAACTGATAACAAGGTCTGAAGAAAAAGTCTGAAGTGAAAGAGCTGAAGACAAAGTCTGAAGTGAAAAAGCTGAAGACAAAGTCTGAAGCTAAAGAACTGAAGACAAAGTCTGAAGACAAAAACTAAAGACAAAGTCTGAAGACAAAAGCTGAAGACAAAGACTGAAGACCAAGTTTCAGATGTTGTCACAACAGCTAAAGAAGACCTCTTCAGTAGTTGTGATGGTTTCCTTTCAGTAGTTTTATGTTTCTTGTAATCAGTACTTGTAGTTTCAGTAGTTTTAGTTTCATCTTGTACTTAGCATACTCTGAGATGTTCTCAGTTGTTGTGAACATTCTCAGTAGTTTGCTTACTTTCAGTTGTTTGTAATAATTCTGTTAGATGTCACTATCAAGTGACATCAGCAGACGTCACATTCCTTTATATAAGGAATGTTGACCTAATTGTAACCTGCGAAGCCTGCGAAGCTTAGCGGCTGTGCGAAGCTTAGCGGCCGCCATACCGAAGCATTTGTGCATGAATGATATTATCCCTTTTGCAGAAAACCCTCTTTCTCTATAACCGTGTACTGTTCCATTGAATATCTATTGTGTTCTTGCTCTGCGATTCAACTCTAATTGATCAAACTTAGATCACTGATCCTATCAAATGGTATCAGAGCGGGTTAATCATTGATCGGTTTAACAATTGATCATTGAAACTGCTATTTCGATATCTAAAGTTTGATCGAATTAGCATATTTGCAAGAATTGGTTATAGAGATTGATCTTCTGCTGCTTCTGGTTATTCAATTTGAGTTTCTTCTTGGTTCATACTGAGTTTGTTGTGTTTTTGTGCTAAATCTGTTGAAACTTGATTGAATTGGTTTGAATCTGAGAATGACTACTCCTTCTAATGACCCTCACAATACTGGCTCCTCAACCAAGCCTCCGATGCTGGTTAGGAGTGAGTATAACATATGGCAACGAAGAATGCTCCATCACCTGTCTGTTAACAGTTCAGGTTGTTGGACATCTGTGGTTCACGGTCCACACAAGCCTATGGTGAACAATCCGGAGACCAACCAAATGGTTCCGAAGAAGAAGGAGCAATACTCAGATGAAGATCGTAAACTGTTTGAGATTGATGCTAAAGCCCATGGAATTCTGGCCATGGCACTGCCTAATGAAATCTATTCTGGGCTTATGCATCATGAAACTGCTCATGACCTCTGGAATGCTTTGAAGGAACAATTCGGAGGAACTGATGAGGTCTTAGCAAACAACAGAGAAATCCTCGCCCAACAATATGAGACATTCTCTCATAGGAAGGGTGAGACACTGACTCAACAGTTTGAGCGTTTCTCCTGCTTGATCTCTGAGCTGAAAATGGTCAAGCATGAGTATACTAACAGCCAGATGAACAACAGATTCCTCAGATCACTGCCTGAGAGATGGGACACATACACCATTGTCCTACGCTCCAGTGCAAATCTGGATAGCCTATCTCTCACCCAACTCCATGGGAAACTGCTTACATTTGAAAGAGAGATAGAGCAGAAAAGGAAACTGGCATCATCAGGAAAGCTCACTGATGACTTTGTACCAGGGAACACTGCCTTGGTCGGTCATGAGTCAGAATATGCTGGATCAGAAAGCCATTATGATGAGCATATAGATTTCTCTTCAAACAGTTCTGATCATGCATTTGTTGGTGTTGACAGTCATTCTGGGTGTAATAGTGATAATTTATGCTTTATCATGGATGATTTGAAGGGTATTGCTGATGATGATTTAGAAGAGATGGATATTTTGAGCCAAATGGCCTTGATCAATATCAGATCTCAAAAGTTCTACAAGAGAACTGGTAGGAAATTTCCAGGACTCTCTGGCAAAACCAAAGTTGGTTTTGACAAGAGTAAGTTGAGGTGTCACAAATGCCACAGGCTTGGGCACTTTGCAAGAGAGTGTAGATCAACTGGATCTAACTCCTCTGCACCCTTTGTGACCTTTCCAAGCAATAGTTCACAAAACAAAGGGCAACATCCTGCTAGTTCTGGTCATCACTCACAACCTCAATCTCCTGCATATTTTGTCCCTCAGGGTCCAATGCCATATCCATATCCCTGCTATTACATGCCACAGCCAAATCCAGTTCAAGTTCCTATAGCACAACAACCTCAAGCCCTACCTGAGCCTCAACCATCTCCATCACAATCTCAACCTCATCACAGCTTCTTCACACCAGGAGTTGTTGACTGGAGCAGCTTACCAGATGATCTTTCTGGTTTCAATGAGCAATTATTTGCTGGTGCTGGTCAACATGGTGGTGAACATCCTTTTGGGAATCTTGCTCTCATGGCCCTGGAGTCTACTGAGGGTTCCTGCTCCAATGCATCATCTTCACAGGTAACCCAGGTATCTTCTGAGGCTAAAGCCAAGTTATGTTCTGAATCATGCATAGCTGCCTTTGTCTCTATTAGAGAGGCAAATGTAGCTTTAATCAATCAAAATCTTGAGCTTGAGAAAACTATTTCCAAAAGAAAAGCTGAGTATGAGTCTGCTCTTAATGACAAAGATGATGAGATTTACAAGCTTAAATGCCAACTTAATGATGAAAAGGCTAAGGTAGAGGTCATACTTGAGAACCACAGAAGTCTCAAAGAGACACTTGCAGCTACCCAAGTTGAGTGTGACCGCTGGGTAACATCCTGCAAGGGATTTGAAATGCTTCTCAGCAAGCAAACAGCTTCAAATGTGAAGTTTGGAATAGGTTACAATCATACTGCACCACCTACTGATTTTACTTCAAAATCAATAGTAAAATCTGAAGGTGAAAGTAATTTCCAAACCACATCATCATGTGATTCATCCTCAAATGATAATACAAAATTAGAGGATGAAGTCAGTGTTAAGATCTCAGCAAATCAATTGCCTGATGGTTTAAATGCTGATAAACACATGAAGCTGAGCAATTCAGATGTTGTCCCTCAAAGTACTCCAAGTACTGAAGGGCAAGTCACAACATCTGAAAAGCATTTCAAATCTGCTGAAATAAAAGGATTAACAACTGCTGAGGAATCTATCATACGGTCTTTCAGGACGGATAGAGAACAGCTGAAGAACAAGTCTTCAGTTGTTACCGATCCTTCAGTACTTAACACAAGTACTGAAAGGAGGAAAGTACTGAAGATCACACCTTCAGTAGTTTCCACTTCAGCAGTTGATCAATCCAAGATGAAGAATAAGCCATGTGAAATATGTGGTAAATTCAATCATCTATCTGATGAATGCTGGTACAAAAAGGGTTCCAAACTCAACAGAGATAAGCTCATTAAAGAAGAGATTAATAAAATGAAAAATGAGTTTGAGACCAAGTTTGTACCACAGTCATCTCAAACTGATAAACCCAAGGCCTCACCAACATCCAAAAAGAAGGATGGGGTTTATCAGAAAATAGCTGATAGTGTTCCTCATGATAAACATCAGACTAAGTCTGTGAATTTCAAGAAGAAGGAAATGGTGGGTCACAGGAACTCATCAAAAACAGTTACTGATGTGTCAAATGAGCTGAAGGCTTTAGCAACAAATCAGACACAACTTGTTATGATGGTTCAGCATTTGTTGGGGAGAGTTAACCAACTAGATGCACCTGTGATCAAACCACTGAAAAGGAAATCCAAGCCCAAATCTAAGAAATCCATTTAAGCACCATCTCCACCTTCATCAGCTGTTAATCATGAGAAACAAGTTATGGTTAAATCTGTTGATAAATGCAGGGTTCTTCAGCATGCCAAAGTAGCATCTGGTATGTAGACAGTGGAGGATCTATGCATATGACTGGGAGCAGTTCTCTTCTTAATGACTACACTCAAGGAAAGAAGGGATTTGTCTCATTTGGAAATGATGCTAAGGGTTACATCATCGGGAAAGGATTTGTGTCAAATGGAGAAATCAGATTTGATGATGTTAACCATGTGGAGAATCTCAAGTATAATCTACTGAGTGTCAGTCAGATGTGTGATAAAGGGCATGTTGCACTTTTCACAAGCCAAAACTGCCGGATTCTGTCTTCCAAAGTTCTGAGGCTGATTGACAAGGTATTGGATGAACATACTCTCCTGAAGGCCAACAGGATAGGAAGAGTATATGCCTTGGATTTGTCAAAGAAGATTGATTTAAAAGGTCGTCCTTGCCTGTTCTCCAAGGCCTCTCCTCAGGAATCTAAACTATGGCATAGAAGGCTGGGTCATGTTAATCTCTAAAACATGAATCAGCTGATCCACAATAGTTTAGTGAGAGGTCTACCAATAAAGGAGTTCCACTGTGATGAAACCTGCACTGCTTGTTTAAAAGGAAAACAACACAAAGTTTCATTCCCTCCTATAGAAGAACCAAAGTCCACTGCCTGCTTGCAATTACTGCACATGGATCTCTTTGGTCCTGTGAGAGTAATGAGCATGGCAAAGAAGAAATACTGTGTGGTAATTGTGGATGATTACTCCAGATTTGTATGGACCTTCTTCTTGCATTCAAAGGATGAGGCTGCTCAGACAATTATTAACTTTGTGTTGTATGTTGAGAAGCAGTATTCCCTATCAGTCAAGTGTATAAGAAGTGATAATGGAACTGAATTTAGAAACCATACACTTGATGATTTCTACCTTTCAAAAGGAATCAAGAGGCAGTATAGCATCCCAAGGACTCCAGAACAAAATGGAGTAGTGGAGAGAAAGAACAGGACCCTAATTGAAGCTGCAAGGTCCATGTTGGCTGACTCTGGTTTGCCACTGACCTTTTGGGCTGAAGCTGTCAACACAGCATGCTATGTGCAAAATAGAGCTTTAGTGAATCAGAGGTTGATGAAGACTCCTTATGAAGTTCTACATCATTTGGCTCCTCTAATTTCATTCTTCAGAGCATTTGGGTGTCCTTGTTACATTCTCAACACAAAGGATCAACTCCAAAAGTTTGATTCTAAGGTGGATGCAGGGTATTTTGTTGGGTATTCATCCACTTGCAAGGCTTACAGAGTGTTCAACTGCAGAACAAAGATGGTTGAAGAAACCTTGCATGTGAAGTTCAATGAATCTCCTAAGGACAAAATTCCACAAAACCCTGTGGAGTTGTTTGATCTGGACATACTGCAATATGTTCCTTATCAGCCTCCAGCTGTTGCAGATCATGTGAATTCATCACCTTCTGCAGCTAGTCATCCATCTGGTGGTACTGATGTTGATGATGATCCCAGTACTCACCTATTCAAGTTTAGTGATCAACTGCCTGAGTCTACTAAACTTGATGTTCCTGTAGCTTCAGTAGCACCATCCACAACAAATGCTGATGAGATTTCTGAATCCTCTACTTCATTTGACTTGCCATCTAATACTTGGTTTCAAGAATCTGGATCAACATCTGTTGCTGCTGAGCGTGCTACAAACACTTGCACAGATCTCATAGTGTACCAAGAGCTGAAGAATCACCCAATGTCTCAAATCATTGGTGATATCAATGCTGGTGTCTCAACTAGAAGTCAATTGTCCAACTTCTGCTTCTATGCTCTCTTCATCAGTCAGCAAGAGCCAAAGAACTATCATATTGCATTAAGAGACAATGGATGGGTTGATGCCATGCAGCTTGAGCTTCTTCAGTTCAAAAAGCAGCAAGTGTGGGAACTGGTTCCTCTACCCCCAGGTAAGTGTGCAATAGGCACTAAATGGGTGTTTAGGAATAAAACAGATGAAAATGGGCAAATTGTCAAGAACAAGGCCAGACTGGTTGTCCAGGGGTTTTCACAAGAAGAAGGTATTGATTATGATGAAACCTTTGCCCCTGTAGCCAGACTGGAGGCAATTAGATTGTTCTTAGCCTATGCTGCATTCCACAATCTTAAAGTTTTTCAAATGGATGTCAAAAGTGCATTTTTATATGGTAAAATAAAAGAAGAGGTTTATGTGTGTCAACCACCAGGTTTTGAGGATAATAAACATCCTGATTGGGTGTATAAACTTGATAAGGCTCTTTATGGGTTGAAACAAGCTCCTAGAGCCTGGTATGAAACACTGTCAAATTTTCTTCTTCAGAATAATTTCACTAGAGGCTCCATAGATAAAACTTTGTTCATTAAGAAAGTGGGTCAGCATAAGCTCCTTGTTCAAATTTATGTTGATGATATTATTTTTGCATCCTCTGATCCACAGTTGTGTGATGCATTTACAAAGTTGATGCAACAAAAATTCGAAATGAGTGCCATGGGAGAATTACAGTTCTTTCTAGGTTTGCAAATCAAACAAAAGGCTGATGGAACTTTCATTCATCAGTCAAAATACACAAAGAGTCTTTTGGAAAAGTTTGATTTACAAAACTGTAAGCCCTGTTCTACTCCCATGTGCAGCACCACACAACTGGATGCAGATCAGAAAGGTAAAGCTGTTGATGAAACACTTTACAGATGTATGATTGGGTCCTTGATGTACTTAACAGCTTCTAGACCAGATATTATGTTTGCAACTTGTGTTTGTGCTAGATTTCAGGCTGCTCCTAAAGAGTCTCATTTGATTGCAGTCAAGAGGATCTTTAGATATCTGCAAGGTACTCAATCTCTAGGTCTTTGGTATTCCACTGGGCACTCTTGCAAATTAGTTGCTTTTTCTGATAGTGACTATGCAGGGTGTAAATTAACTAGAAAATCAACTTCTGGTGGATGTCAATTCCTAGGCAACTGTTTGGTTTCTTGGCAGAGTAAGAAACAAACATCTGTTGCTACATCCACTGCTGAAGCCGAGTACATTGCTGCTGCAAGTTGTACATCTCAGGTACTCTGGCTTCAGAATCAATTATTGGATTATGGCATTACAGAGACTAAGACTCCATTACTAATGGATAGTGCTTCAGCTCTTTGTATTGTCAAGAATCCAGTCCAGCACTCTAGGACCAAACATATTGAGATCAGACACCATTTTATTAGGGATTGTTTTGAAAAAGGTCTGATTGATCCAAAGTTTGTTCCTAGTGCTGATGAGCTTGCAGACATATTTACTAAGCCTTTGGATAGTTCAACTTTCCAAAACCTAGTGTTAAGGCTTGGTATGCTGCAGCTAGAATAAGTGACAACTACTGATGATCTCAGTCAACAAGTACTGATGAGCATTCGTATACTATTGTCACAAATAAGTACTGATAAGTTCTTTTATCCACAGTAGTTTTCATAACTACTGAAGACTAAATTACTTAAAAGTACTGAAGTACTCTATATGTTGAAAAGAACTGATGTGGTTACAACTACTGATGTGGTTACAACTACTGATGTAGTTACAACTACTGATGTCAGTATAACAGATAAGTACTGATGACCAATGAAACGTCTGAAAATCAGACAAAGTCTGATAAGTGTTGAGGTCAGAATGAAACAGCTGATGAGCTAAGAATTGACGACAACAGCTGATGAGAAACTTTTCTCTTCAGTTGTTTCTACAACTACTGTTTCACTTCATACAACTGAAGCCAAAACCATGTCTTCAGTAGTTTTACAACTACTGATGACTAACACCAAATCTTCAGTTGTTTACAACACCTGAAGCCAAAACCATGTCTTCAGTAGTTTCACAACTACTGATGACTAATACCAAGTCTTCAGTTGTTACAACTTCTGAAAGTTAAAACCAGGTCTTCAGTTGTTTTCAAACAACTGATGACAGCACCAACACTTTCAGTCGTTTTATATCAGCCTTTTCTTACCCTATAAATACCTAAACCTACTTTCAAACGTTTCATTAGCCGTTTTATGTCCTTCACTCTCTCAACAATGGCGACCATGAAACTCAAACCCAGACACAACTGTGTTGCCTACCTCTCGAAATCGGCCTTTTGGAACAAATTTGATAATGCCATCGATCTTATGGTAGATTCCCAGTACCGAACCGCTTTTCTTCTGAATCCTACCATATACCCCGATTCCCTAAGCCAATTCTGGACCAACGTCTCTGTGCAAACTGGTGAGAATGATAGCCAAATCACTCTCCAGTCGTTGGTTAACCAGAAACAGGTGGTCATCACTCCAGACATCATTCGACAAACCCTAAATCTACATGATGCCACCTGTGTCACAGAATACCCGAAAGGCACAACTGATATGTCTTTCATCAATAACGGGTATGAAGGAGACTTAAGTGCTACCACCATTCTGAAGAAGCACTTCCATGATGCTGAACGTCTTATATTCCACATGGTGAATGTCTGCCTTGCATCAAAAACCTCCTCATGGGATCAGATGTCCTCCCGATGGCAACAGGTATTATACTCTATCTTTGAACGACAAAATCTAAATTTTTCTGAGATAGTTTTCATGGAACTAAAGGATCTGGCTTTGAAACCTGTGGCAAACAGATGGATATTATATCCCAGGTTTCTCATGGCCATAATTTTAAATCAGCTAAAATCAGACGGCCTTGTTGGCCTTGGAGTCCCTGCTCCGGCTGTATTGCCTGAAGTATACTCCAGGCACAACTCTGACCCTACACTGAAAGGGGCTGCCCGGCTGCTAAAACCCAAGCAGCGGGAACCCACAGCCTCCACTTCCAGATCCAAAGTCCCCACCAAACCCAACACCAAAAAGCCCAAAAAGGCTACTCAGGGAGATGAGTCCCCTGAGGATGCCCCTGTACCACCAATACAGGAAACACTTACTGGTTCTAACCCCCCAGTAGTGTCAAAGACTCCACCAGCCCTAGCCGCTCAGGCATCCTCTCAACAGGATCCTGATGCAACCATAATTGGGGATACCACAATGCTGGAACCTATCTCAATTGAGAAGGTTACCATTGAAGAGCACCAGTCACCCCGGGTGCAATCTGCTTCAAACCTATCTCCAAATGCAACCGCCCCTCAAAGCCCAACCATTATAGTTGCACAAGTGCTGAGTCAGCTGCATTCCTCTCCTCCTCCCCAGAAACCAATTACAATGGGGAGAACCTCAACAGCTGAGGAAGAGGACCAAAATGCTGCTGATAACCCACAGCACAGGGGTTATAATGTTCAATCTCCCCGTGTAGAGGAGGAGGTTAGAACATCTGGTGAGGCTGCCACTTCTACTGATTCAGCAAATGAACAGGATGCAGTTGGTAACATCTCTAAGACCTCACCAGAGGCAACTGCCGATGAAGGACTCAGTCCTGAGGCAGGAAGTCCCCAGAACCAAGAACAAGGGGCACATGCTACAACTGATCTACACTCAGGGCATGTACATCCTGATTCAATCAGGAGGTCAGGTGATTCAGCAAAGACTGATGATGACCTGGGCTTTTTCTTCGATGTCTTAGCCCATAACACAATCCTTGAGGCTGAGGTGAGCAGACTCAAAGAACTGCTTGCCAAAATGTCTCAGGATCAAAGTCCATCTGCCCCAATAAACCCACAGATGGCACCTTCATCTGAAGGTTCACCAAACACTCAGCCACTACACTCAACTGAGCCACCAGCCACTGCTTTTGGCACCACCTCTCAGGGACAGAACCCCTCTGAGCAGATGGTTGCTACCTTTCAACATTCCTTACCTCTCATCACTCCCATCATCAATGAGATTGTGCATAAAGCCATTGATGAGAGGATCTCCTCAAATCTACAAACACTTGTTGATGATGCTGTGCAAAAGAAGCTTTCTGCCATTCAAACCCCTGAACCCAATGCACCCAAAAAGGGGGAGTCTAAGGCAGTGAAAGAAAGAAAGAGAAAGAGAGTGGAAGATGAGAAACAACAAGAGAAAGAAAAGGAGTTAGAAAAGGAAAAACAGCTGATCACATACAAGAGAAAGAAAAGTGCTGAAACTCAAAAGCCTGATGAAGAGAAATCATTGGAAGATCTGGTTAAAGAAGCTGATGAAGCTCACAGCAGATCAATGGACAGAATAATAGACCAACTCTTCAGACAGGGCTTTGATACAGCTACATTAGACACTGAGATCAGAAGGCTGGAGATTAAAGAGATACAAGAGAGATGGGCCAGTTACAGTGTGATGGAAAGGGAGAGGTTGGAGATAATGATCAGGTTTATTGCAAAATACTTGGGAAGATCATTAATTGAGATTAAATCATGGACCAGAGACAGTATTCTGGCAATAACCACCAGAATCTGTGCTTCTGAAGCATTCAATAAGGGGTTGATTATCGAAGCCTTAGATGAAGCAGGTGCTGGGAAGAGAACTGATATGGCCAAGCTTTCCAAAGCCAAACTTACCACAAAAATGCTAGATCAGCCTTCCCAAACTCCCACTCAAAAACAACCAACCCCACAACTCTCCAAACCAATCCCTAAACCTAAACTTAAACCAACTCAACCCTCAAAACCAACTCCCTTACCCCAAAAACCACCTCAAACCACATCCAATGATGCACCCAGAAGGAGGAGAAGGGTGTTGAGGATGGAAGAAGAAGAAGAAGATGATGATGAAGAAGACAGTCTGCCAATCTCTGCTGTTCTAAAAATACCTGAGCCCAGAAGTCAACAAATGATCACACCAGACTTTCAGAGGCAAATGGTGAAAGTTAAGATTGAAGAAGAAGAACAGCAGAAACAGCACGATGAGCAACTTTTGAAGATGGTTGACAAAGAGTTTCCTCAGTCATCATCTATACAAGCCATGAAGAAACACGCTCAAAGGCTGTATGCTCTCAGGCATACCTTTCAATATCAAAAGGAGAGAGTAAGGATTTGGCCAGACCCCAGGGTTAGTTCTAGAATTCATAAGAAATCCATACCAAGTAGATACAATGGCCAAGTGAGAAAGACCATAGATGCTGTTATTATGTTGGCCATTGTAGTCTCACCCTGGGAGATACTTGAAGACTTCAAGAGAGCCTACAAGTCAAAGATGACCCCTCAAACTCTAATGGAGAACAAAATGGTCAAGAAGGGGTTGTTATACAAGAGGCTTGAAGAGATCAAGAAAAATGAACTCCAGTTGTTATTAGAAGGGACTCACCCAGATGAATTTGCTTACAGAGAGATAACAACTGTTGAGTTGAAAAATGGAAAGACAGTAAAGTACCTATCAGAGTACTATGGCCCAGAGTTCTTCTTCGAAGGAGAAGCAGAAGAACTCACTAAGGAGGAACAAGTTGTTCTCCTTGAGGCCTACGTCAGAGAGTCTTATAGACTCATCAATGGGAAGTAGGTTTCATGGTTGGGATAACAGCTCTGTGTCCAGTTCCCCAAGACAGAGTTCCCTTCCATCCTTTGACATTCACATCTACTGAAACCTGTTCCCTGGCCTGTGCTTATCTGATATCTCTGAAGCTGATCAAGAGAGTATTTCTGCCAAGAATAAGTGGGACCTCAATAAGCTTAAAGGTTTTGGCTGCATTGGTTCAGGGGGAGTTTGTTGGACCAAAAGAACCAATGAGCCTGATCAGAAAAACCTTTAAGTCCCACAGACATTACAACAACTGAAGTAGTCTGCAACAGCTGAAGACATCAACTGATAACAAGGTCTGAAGACAAAGTCTGAAGTGAAAGAGCTGAAGACAAAGTCTGAAGTGAAAAAGCTGAAGACAAAGTCTGAAGCTAAAGAACTGAAGACAAAGTCTGAAGACAAAAACTGAAGACAAAGTCTGAAGACAAAAGCTGAAGACAAAGACTGAAGACCAAGTTTCAGATGTTGTCACAACAGCTGAAGAAGACCTCTTCAGTAGTTGTGATGGTTTCCTTTCAGTAGTTTTATGTTTCTTGTAATTAGTACTTGTAGTTTCAGTAGTTTTAGTTTCATCTTGTACTTAGCATACTCTGAGATGTTCTCAGTTGTTGTGAACATTCTCAGTAGTTTGCTTACTTTTAGTTGTTTGTAATAATTCTGTTAGCTGTCACTATCAAGTGACATCAGTAGACATCACATTCCTTTATATAAGGAATGTTGACCTAATTGTAACCTGCGAAGCCTGCGAAGCTTAGCGGCTGTGCGAAGCTTAGCGGCCGCCATACCGAAGCATTTGTGCATGAATGATATTATCCCTTTTGCAGAAAAGCCTCTTTCTCTATAACCGTGTACTGTTCCATTGAATATCTATTGTGTTCTTGCTATATTTGTCTAATTCTTGTTCTAATTCCGCTACGATTCAACTCTAATTGATCAAACTTAGATCACTGATCCTGTCATAATTATTATTATATTTCATCATCATTCGTTTTCGTACATTCATTAACATCTTTCACTTTCATATAGCCTGTCTTATGCTAAACCCCAAACATTGTGCACGAAGCTGGTACTGTGCCAAGGCTTATAAATAAACCCCAAACATTGTGCACGAAGTTGACATGGTACCGGGGTAAAGCGACAGCGACCCCATCGCATTTGGTCAATCTCAAGGATTGGACCCCTGAAGTGCATCCTCATGGTCTAGCTAAGCCGGGTCTCAGTTGGGCTAACGACAACATGGTCGTGCACCTCTATTATTTTGCTTGCAAGACTTTCATTTATTCATTATGTTACACTTTTCTTCATCGTTATCTTTCACTTTCATTACATAATACTTTACACACGTATACATACATACCCAGTAAATTAACATCATGAAACATATAGTTTTGAAAACTGTTTTAATGTGAAAAGATAACACATCATAAAACACATCAAGTCATGTGAAAACTTAGTCCTACATCATTAACATCTCACGCGATAACTACCCTTCACGCGAGAACCATACCCCACTCAAATCCAGCACATCAAGTCATCACTGTCGCGCGAAAACTTCCTGTCACGCGAGAACATACCATCACGTGAGAACTTCCTATCGCGCAAAAACTATTCCCCTTTCGCTAAGAACTTCCCAGATTCAAATTTCATAACATACAACTAAACTGCTCGGGCGAAAACTATGTGTTTTTCCTTCCCAGTCATAACTTGTAAGGTAATATCAGAAGATTATAAGTTGATGCAACCAAAGAAGACAAAACAACCAAGAGTCTTCATGCATGTGTGCATTGAATGTACAAGGTGGAAGTTGCTTTGGAAGTTTTACACTCTCCACAGAAAAATACTCTAAGTGTAAAATCTTCCGAAGCCAAAGTCCAAATCTTCCGAAGCCAAAGTCCAAATCTTTCGAAGCCAAAGTTGAAGTCTTTTGAAGCTTCAAAGACAAAGTCTTCTGAAGCTAATTTGTTGTGAAGACTGATTTCTTCCGAAGACAGAGAAGACATGCTTTCTCTGATCTACTTTACATTAAGCTGACATACTTCCCTCTGAAACTTTAAAGACTCACCAACTTATATGAGTTTGTGAAAAGTCCATGTTTTTGTAAACTGTAGATTAAGGTCTTTGTTTGTAACTTCCTACTATTGTACCTATAAACCTTTTTGTATTAGAAAAGGATGTGAGCTATGCCATGTCATAGTCACTAGTCAAAAGGCAATCTACCTTTTGATTCTACATTGATCTTGTTGTCCAGATTAATGTTTCCAACTGTCTTTCTAAGTATTGATGGTTGTAGGATGTAGTATAAAGTTTCTCAGGTCCTTGTAATTCAGATATGCTTTTGCAACACTTGTAATAGAACTTAAGAGACATATACAACATCCTTGAAAACCATACTTCTATGTTCTTGTTCTTAATTCTGTCTCACTACTTACTTGTGTTCTTAGTATCATCATACTAAAACCCGGTTCCTCATTTAAACTATTAAGTGCTCTAAATCTTTCCTTATTATGAGACTGATTGTATTAATCACCCTTACACAGTCCTACAATTGGTATCAGAGCATTTTAGGCTCTTTATTATAAGATCTCACCATCTTAAGTCCCTTCAATTTCACAAAACACTTAACAACTCAAATGACAGTTATCACAAAGGCTGATATGGAAACCGGTACAATGACAAAGTCTCCACTGATCACTCTTGATGACTTTGATACTTGGTGTCAAAGAATGGAAGGCTTCATCAAGTCTTTAGACTCCAGGATGTGGGGATCTATTGTCTATGGACCTCATGTACCATCCAACTCTTTAGCTGCTACTGGTGGTGGTATGATACCAAAAGAAGTGGCTGACTATGCTGAAGAAGACTGGAAGAAGATTGACATAGATCAAAAGGCCATGACCGCCCTCCAAACTGCTCTTCCTAGCTCTATCTACAGAGGATTCAAGAAGTGCAAGACTACCAAACAACTATGGGATGCACTGAAGCTGATGTATGAGGGGTCTAATGAAGCTAAAGAAAACAAAAAAGACCTCTTGAAGAAGCAGTTTGAGAACTTCCCCTTCAACACATGTGAAACCATGACTCAATAATACTTCAGGTATGTTGAGATTGTGGATACTCTGGTAGATGTTGGAGTAACTCTTGAGAAAAGGGACATTGTGAGGAAGTTCATGTCCTCTCTTTCCAGACAATGGACACACTATTGTGTGGTCATTAAGAGGATTGAAAACCTCAAGACCCTTACTCTTACTGAGTTATATGGTATCCACAATGGCTACCAGATGGAGATGAACATGCAAAATCCATTTGGTAACTCCAACAATCAACAGAGTTCAGCCCTTCATGTGGTTGAAAGGGATTGTAGAGAACCACAACATCATCCCATCTACTACCCTGACAACTCATAAAGGGTCCTTTCATCACCTTCCCAGAGACACCAAGGAAAAGCTACATCCCTAGAAGCCCATTCCAGGAGACAAGCTCTTCACAAGCTTTTCTGTCTTCTGATGAAAGTACAGGCAACTTTTTCTTCACTCTTGAAGACCTGGACTGTATCCATCCAGATGTTCTGTAGTATTTGGAAATAGTCCAGTAGATGGCTCGTCTCACTCATAGGGCCAAGAAGTTCTATAAGAGGACTGGGAGGAAGTTTCCTAGCAATGCAGCCAGTGGAAAGTTTGGGCTGGATAAAAGCAAGGTGAAGTGTTACAACTGTAACCAAATGGGAAACTTTGCCAGAGAGTGCAAGGCACTAAAGTCAAACTGTGGCCAAGCACAAGCTTGGCTAAACTACACTGAAGGAGCTCACCAGAATAAGAAGCCAAATCAGCAAGCTACAGTTGTTGTTGAAGAAGGAGGCTTTGACTGGAGATTTTAGGTTAAAGATGCATCTCCAAACCAAGCACTGATGGCAGATCATGATGAAGCCAAGGTATTGGAACATCTCTGTACACCTGAATGTATTGCTAAAGTTAATAGATACAGGTCCTACAACCTAGAGATGAGATCTAATCTTGAGTCCTTAAACATTTTAAAGGCTGATTTCAAAAGAGCTAAAAATGATTACAAACTTAAAGTAGAAGATTTAGAGAAAACCATTTCAACTCTTAGGCATGAACATACCAACTACAGGACTCAGATAAAGGATCTCATCACTAACTTAACCGAATGCCAGGCTGAGCTTATGATCAGCAAAGCCAGGGCAGAAAAACGTGTTCTTGAAGAAGAGACCTTCAAGAACATAATATCCTCATCCTTGCATACAAAAGTTTGTTATCAAAATAAGCAGGGACTGGGATCTACTGAGATAGCTCCTCCATACATTCTATTGTCTATAAGATCTCCAAGGTGTGGAACTTGTGAAGATGAGCTTCCCCTCATAGACCCTATTGTTGAAAAGGATGAAGAGGAGATAGTGAAGGATGATTCTGAGTAGAATGAAAAAGATCATCCTAAGAAGGGTCAGTATTCTCCTGAGGAGGGAAAAGTGTCTAGGATGACCAAGTCTAAGAGGAAAAACTTGATTAGAAGAGCTAAGAGGAGATCAAAGAAGGCTCAAGAGATCAAGGCCACTTTCAACTCTAAGCAAAAACAAGTGTTTATCTCTACAGGGTTTGAAGTGGTGAAGGCTGAAGACTCAACTATGAACTCTAGTACCAGGAGTTCTAGTTCAGTTCCAAATCATTCTAGCAAGGAGAAGAAGGCTGATCAGCTATGTACCACTGTTACACAGCCTAAACCATCCAGCTCCAAGAACAAGCCTCTCCCTAAGAAGCTTACTGCATCATCTGTGAAGATGAAGATGGAGATGGAAAGTGATCCAGTTCAGTCTTGCTCTCAGAAGACTCTTAGAAGGAAGCAAATGGACTGCATCATGTATGGTAGTACATCTTATCTGGCTAAGGATTGTATCTACAATCCCAAAAGTACTATCCACATGATTAAAGAGAAAACTTCTTAGAAGAAGAAGGAGAAGCTAGCTTTGGAAGGAAAATATGTTTCCTTTGGAAGCTTCAAAGGGAAAAAGAAGACAAGTAAAAACTTGCCTTCATAATAAAATTTGGTCTTGGAAGAAATGAATGCTTCCGAAGTACTAAAGCCTGCTGCAGTGAAAGCAAGATCTTCCAAAGGTCCAGTCTCCAAAAATTCAGAAGTTGTCAAAACTTCCTAGGTGTTGAAAGTCAAGTCCAATCTTTTGAAGATGGTGTGGAAGATGAAGAAAGACCTAGTGACTGAAAGTTCTTCATCAACAGCAACTAATGATCCTCAAAGCCTGAATATAGGATCAGTTACTATTACATTATCTTCAGATCACTTTGAAAAGCCCAAGACCTATGAGGCTTAGGTTTCCAAGTATAACTAACCACCTCTTTTTATGCAGGAACAACTAAAGACCAAGGGAAATGTATGGATCATTGATAGTGGCTGTTCTAGGCACATGACTGACAATGGTTCTTTGTTTCAAAATTTTGAGAAAATTGATGAAGGATCAGTTGCTTTTGGAGGAGATGCTGGTGGTTACATCACAGGAAGGGGCATGGTCATAAATGGTAAGCTTACTATTGAAAAGGTAAATTTTGTTAAGGAGCTTGAGTACAATCTACTGAGTATATCCTAATTTTGTGATCAGAGACATAACATGTTCTTTACTAAGCATGAGTACATTGTTCTTAAGCCTGGGGTGATCATTCATCAAGAGCATATTCTTCTCAGAGCCCCCAAGAAAGGGAACATGTAACTTGTAGGAAACATCTCCCTCAGGAGAGGTTTCTTGCTTTCTATCTAAAGCAAATAGTGATAAGTCTTTCCTCTGGCATAAAAGAATGTGCCATGTAAACTTTAAGAATATGAATAAATTGATTAAGAATGATTTGGTAACTAGAATGCCAAAGAAAGAGTTTACAAGTGAAGACCACTGTGTTGCATGCCTGAAAGGAAAGCAACACAAAGTGTCTCACAAGCCAAATGAAAGAACTCCATCACTACTCCCCTACACTTATTGCACATGGATCTCTTTGGCCCCACCAGTGTAATGAGTTTAGGAAGGACCTCATATTGTTTAGTGATCACAGATGATTTCACAAGATTCACTTGGGTCTTTTTTCATAGAACTAATGATGATACTCTTGAGATCTTGAAGAACTTCATTCTGAAGATTGAGAATCAATATGATCACAAGGTCAAGACCATAAGATGTGATTAAAGAACAGAATTTAAGAACCAAATCCTTGATACATTTTGTGATGAAAAGGGTATTACAAGACATTATAGTGTTCCCAGGACTCCTCGGCAAAATGGTATTACTGAGAGGAGAAACAGGACACTTATTGAGGCTGCAAGAACCATATTGTCTGACTCTAAACTGCCTATCACCTTCTGGGCGGAGGCTGTTAACATAGCCTACTATGTGCAGAATAGAGTTTTAGTAGTTAAGACTCATGGTAAGACTCCTTATGAGCTATGGCACAAAAGGAGACCATTCATTGGTTTTCTTAGGTCATTTGGATGTCCCTGCACCATCTTGAATACCAAAGATCAGATAGCCAAGTTTGCTGAGAAATCATATGATAGACATTTTATTGGATATTCTTCCCAAGCTAAGGCTTATAGAGTATATAATGTCAAAACTAGAATAGTTGAGGAGTCAGCCAATGTGACCTTCAATGAGCACACTCCCAGTGTGAAAGGTTCTAGTCCGGATTTGCTATTTGATCTTGATTTAGTTACTAACTGTTTTATAAAGTCTTGTGAGAATGTTTCAGGATCTACAGGTAAGATATCAACAGGAGATCCTGACCTAAGATTTGATTTGAGAAGACCAAGCAAGAATACTACTTTAGCTTTGGTGGTGACTAACCCTGCAAATGAAGATCCTATCAGCACAAACATCTGAGATGCATTCAAAATCTAGCTTAGAGGTTCAAAACTCAGGTGAAGGAGCTTCAAATGTAGGAGGAAATGGAGGTGGTGATAGTGATCAAGAATTTCTTGATGCTGATAACCACTACATAGAAGACAACATAAATGATGTCACACACTCATTGGATCAAGTCTCTCTTGTTAAGTGTGCTGATATGGTGGGTGATACTCCATTGCGAGATCTAGATTTCTCTAATTTAGATCTTTCCAATCAACATACTATGATCCCTCAACTTAGGATCCACAAGTCATACCCCACCACAAACATTATTGGAAATGTTGATACAGGGGTGAGAACAAGAGGATGGCCCCATTACAAAAATGTTTGTCTATACTCTTGTTTCTTGTCCCAGGTAGAGCCAAAGAAAGTTGATGAGGCTTTGAAGGATGGAAGTTGGGTTAAAGCAATGCAAGAGGAGTTAGTTCAATTCAAAAGACAGAAGGTTTGGAACCTATGTCTTCTTCCTCATGGTAAGACTACCATAGGAACCAAGTGGGTTTTTAGAAACAAGAAGGATGATAGATGACTTGTCATCAAGAACAAGGCAAAACCAGTTGTTCAAGGGTACACACAAGAACAAGGAATTGACTACACAGACGTTTTTGCTCTTGTGGCAAGACTTGAAGCTGTAAGAATAATCTTGGCTTTTGCTGCATCCAAGGATTTCAAGGTTTACCAACATGATGTCAAGTGTGCTTTTCTGTATGGGGTGATTGATGAAGAGGTGTATATCAAACAACCACCTGGCTTTGTAGACCCAAATGATCCTGATTAAGTCTGCAAGCTTGATAAAGCTCTTTATGAGCTACACCAAGCACTAAGAAAGTGGTATTTGACACTATCTCAGTATCTCTGTCAACATGGTTACAAGAGGGGTACTATAGATGGATCTCTCTTCATCTAAGGAACAGGGAATGACTTAGTACTGGTTCAAGTATATGTGGATGACATTATCTTTAGGTCAACTAATCCAAAGCTCTACCAAGACTTTGAGAGGCTGATGAAGAACAAATTTGAAATGAGTGCCATGGAGGAACTCAATTTCTTTCTGGGAATTCAAGTGAAGCAAGTTGACAATGGCATATTTATAAGTCAGTCAAAGTATGTACAAGAAATACTTACAAGATTCAACATGACTGATGTTGGACTCAACAAGTGCATTAATGATTAATGCTTAAAAGGATTATGCTTCCCATATTCAAATATAAAACAAACATAATGTGTTCTAACATCCAAACAATCATTTACTAACACATTTGCAAGAGAAGGTGGTGAATCCTCTATGTCCATACTTTGAGAGGAACTCCCAGGTTCTGTGATTGCCAAGACTTTCTTCCCCTTTTTGGTAGTATTACCCTCTTATATTAATGAGCTAGGGGTTTGGTCCATCACATCCTTAGGCTTTTGTAGGCCTGGTTGAGTCCTCCTTAGTGGTCTCTCAACTAACTTGCCCTTGAGATCGGCGATCTCAAGTTGCTGGTCATTAACCCTCCTTTGTAAGATAGTCACCTGAGATTTCAGGTGACTAATCTTAGAGACTAAATAGGTGCAAGTTTTAGTTAGTTTGTGCACCTTTAGTTTCAAACTCCACTCATCTTCATCAGAAGAATCATGGGGGGATAAGAGAATAGGACCAAGGTCTTCTTCCTCATCACCAGCATGTTGTTCTTTATGGCTGGATTTCCCCTGCATCATGACAACTTCAAGAGAAGTGTCAAGAGGCTAGGCTACCATGGTTGAGGTCTAAATGATGTAATCACTTTTTAAAGTGAGAGCTTCTTCCATATGGATCTCCTAAACAGGTTCAGGGAGATCCACCTCAGTGGTAGGTGGATGATATGGGCTAGACCTGGGTGAGACAGGAGTACTCATCTCTCTTTGAGTAGGAGTGGAGAAGAGAGACTCATGGTACTCACTGAAGCCCATGTCTTCGTCATCATAGAAGTCAAGGCTGGGAATTGGTTGGTTTAGATCCAGTGGCTGGGGATGGTAACTATCCCCGGAAGGTTGTTCACTAGAGTTTTGAGACTCTGAGTGAAGGCTTAAGGCAGTTGGGGTTGTGAGCTCATCAGGCTGAGCACGAGGAACCTCAGCACTGATCATTTGAGAGATAGGAGTGGTTTACTCCTCAGAGGAAGTGGGAGCTTGAGTTTCCACTTCCTCCTGCATGGGTGGTGATATGGGGGCCTGCACATACTGAGTAGCATGTGTAGGGTTTCGTTTGGTTTTTCTCTGGTAGTTGATGGTTGTTGTAGGCTGTATATGTGGATTTGAGGTAGAAGGTGTTGGTTCAACACTAGTTGGTGCTGCGAGGTTGCCACCTTGAGCAATGAGCTCTAACATTTTTAAGACTAGGGTTGTTTCTATTGGCTTCCTCATGGTTTTGAAGATGCTGGGCTTCATCTGTCCCAGTTTTAGAATATTACTTGTTCCCCTAGTTAAAAATGTGTTGGACATATCTAGGGATCATGTAATACTATAGGGAGTCTAAGTTTGTAAGTAAATTGGTATAAAAAAATTGTGAATACCTGAACTTGACCCCCTAAACCATCCCATGGACTCTAAAGGAGAGGTCTTATGGAATCTAGTCCTAATTTCCATGCTTGTTGGATAAGCTATGTATGAAAACATGGAGGAGGTATTTCCACTGAGAGGAGACCTTCCCATTCGTGAAGGTTCTGACTGAGAAGTCACCTTCAGAGCCCATCTGCTCAAAGAAGTGGTTGACAGTAGCTTTGGGGAAGGAGAAATCAACTTCTACATCATCCAGCTGAAGATGAGTGTTTATGGTGGCCGGATGTAACACCCGAAAATTTGCTAAAAAGAAAAGTATAAAGAAGGAAAGGAGAATTTGCATAAGTGGAGGGGCTAAACTTGTATAAAGGACAAAACCTTATTATTTTATGTTTAAAAGAAGCATGGCCGCCCACTACATCTGCACTTCACCTTCTCTAGGTTGCGAAGAAGAGAAAAAGAAGAAGAACAGGGTTTTCATCAGTTTCTAGTGAGAGAAACCTTCAAGCTGAGTTTTAAGCTTCGAGACTGATTCTTATGTGTTCTTTGTGTTCGGTTTTGCGTTTTTGGTGAGTTTAGGTGTTTGAACTCCAAGTGCTTCTGAGTTTGGAGGAGTTTTGCTCGAAAGCTGCTGTCGGGACCAGGTTACGCCGTTGTCGAGAAAGATCAAGAGGTACATACAGGGTTTGCTGGCAGATATCCGTAGGCACATGATTGATGCCCGGCCGAGTACGTTTTGGTCGGTGGTTGATTTGGCAGGAAGGCTATATGATGAGAGAGAAGAAGTGGTGGTGGTGGAGGTGAGCAAGAAGAGTGGTGGTGATAGGATCTGGGATAGGAAATGATTTGGTCGTGGTGATTTCACCCCAAACAACAAGAAGGCAAGGGTGTTTGATCGAAGGGTAGTGTCGGCAGGTACAGGGATGGAGCGGTGTGGTAAGTGCGGGAAGGAGCGTACAAGAGAATGCAAGTGGCGACTAAATGTTTGTTTCAAATGTGGGAAGCCTGGTCATGTGGCAAGGGATTGTAAGGCGATGAGGTGCTACATCTGCGGTGAAGAAGGCCATATGAGCAGGGATTGCAAGAAGCCAAGGGATGAAAGTTCTGGGGCGAAGAAGGGGACCAAGAATGAAGGGCAGAAGGCAAGCGCTAGAGCATTCATGGTGACCCGGGAGCAGGCTAGAGTGGACCCCGATGTCATGTCAGGTATGTTCCTAGTAAACCAAACTTATGCCTCCATGTTATTTAATTCTGGTGCTAGTAGGAGTTTCATTTTTGCTGCTTTCTGTGCTAAGTTGTCCATTAGAAGTAGAAGCATTGATGAGCCCTTCAAGCATTACGACATAGAACTAGAAGGCCATAGGTTCTCTGCTAAACTATTTGTGATGCCCCAAGGCGGATTTGATGTAGTTCTGGGGATGGATTGGTTAGCAGCCTATGAGGCTAATATTATTTGTCGCAAGAAGATGATCCGACAGACAGCGCTTGATGGGAGTTTGGTAACTGTCTATGGTGACGGAGTTACTAAGGTTCCAAAGGTGATTTCGATGGTGGTGGTAGAGAATTGCATGAAACATGGATGTAGTGCCTACCTGGCTTACGTGAAGGATATGGATACTTCAGTACCATAATTGTCTGACGTACCAGTTGTGTGTGACTTTCCAGATGTGTTCCTAGAAGATTTACCAGGTGTGCCACCAGACCGCGAGATCGAGTTTCAGATCGATTTGATACCTTTTGCTCAACCTGTTGCCAAAGCACCGTATTGATTGGCTCCATCAGAGATGAAGGAACTGATGGTTCAGTTACAAGAGTTGATGGTCAAGGGTTTCATCCGATCGAGTATCTCTCCCTAGGGTGCTCCGGTCTTATTTGTAAAGAAGAAGGACGGTAGTATGATGATGTGCATTGACTACCATGAGTTGAACAAGTTGACGGTGAAGAACCGATATCTGCTACCAAGAATAGATGACTTGTTTGATCAGCTCCAAGGTGTCAGTTGGTTCTCGAGAATAGATCTCCGATCTGGCTACCATCAATTGAAGGTGAAGGAGCAAGATATCCCCAAAATAGCTTTTCGCACACGTTATAGACACTACGAGTTTCGCGTTATGCCCTTTGGTCTAACTAACATGCCAGCTGCCTTTATGGATTTGATGAACCGGGTGTGTCGGCCGATGTTGGATAAATCAGTGATTGTGTTTATAAATGATATTTTGATTTATTCAAAGAGTGAAGAAGAACATGTCGATCACATTTGTGAGGTACTGGAGACACTCAGAAAAGAGAAGCTGTACACTAAGTTCTCCAAGTGTGCTTTGTAGTTGAGTGAAGTTCAGTTTTTGGGTCATGTGGTTAATTCCGAAGGGATCATGGTAGACCCGGCAAAGGTTGAGGCGGTGATGCAATGGAAGTCTCCAAAGACGCCATCCGAGATCCGCAGTTTCTTGGGTTTGGCGGGCTACTACAGGAGGTTCATCCAAGACTTTTCCAAGATAGCCTCACCATTGACCAAGTTGACCTGTAAGGACGTGAAGTTCGTATGGGGTCTGGAATAGGAGAATGCTTTTGAGGAGTTAAGACAAGGTTGACTCAAGCTCCGGTGTTGACGTTACCCAAAGGAATGAAGACTTGGTGGTATATTAAGATGCTTCTTATTTGGGATTGGGTTGCTTGCTAATGCAGAGGGAAAGAGTAATAGCCTATGTGTCCCGACAGTTAAAAATCCATGAGGTTAATTCCCCTACTCATGACTTCGTGCTAGCAGCTATGGTCTTTGCATTGAAGATTTAGAGGCACTACTTGTACGGGATGAAGTGCACTATCTTCACTGACCATAAGAGCTTGAAATTCTTCTTTAAGTAGAAGGACCTCAATATAAGGCAAAGGAGGCGGTTAGAGTTAATCAAGGATTATGATTGTGAGATCCATTATCATCCGGGCAAGGCCAATGTAGTGGCGGATGCGCTTAGCCGAAAGGAGAGACCCGAGCCAATCCGGGTGAAAGCTTACCAGTTGATGATGACCTCTGATGTAATGAGACAGGTCAAGGGGTTCCAAGATGAGGCATTGAAAGAAGAGCGCCTTAACTCTAAAAGGATGAGAGGTCTAGTCACGGAGTTGGGTGAGAATACTCTCGGTGTTAGAACCCGCTTTGCGCGGATGTGGATCCCTCGTTATGGAGACCTATGGGGGCGAATCATGGATGAAGCTCATAAGACTCGATACTCCATTCATCCAGGTGCTACCAAGATGTATCATGATATGAAAAAGGATTACTGTTGGCCAGGTATGAAGCATGATGTAGTGGAGTATGTGAGCAAGTGCCCGACTTGTTTGCAAGTGAAGGCGGAGCATCAGAAGCAATACAGGAAGGTCCAACCTTTGGATATACCCGAGTGGAAATGGGAGCACATCACCATTGACTACATTAGGAAGTTACCACGTACGGCAAGGGGGTACGATACTATATGGGTGATAGTTGATCGCTTAACGAAGCATGCTCACTTCTACCAATCTGCGAAACATATTCATCTGAGAGGTTGGCAGATCTATTCATCATGGAAATTGTGACCTGTCATGGTGTACCCGTGTCTATCGTGCCAGACCGTGACACTCGGTTTACATCTAAGTTTTGGAAGAGATTCCATGATGCAATGGGTACGAGGTTGCATACCATTACGGCTTACCATCCTCAGATAGATGGTCAGTCGGAGAGAACTATACAGACGCTTGAGGATATGCTCCGAGCATACGTCATTGATTTTGGAGCAGCTGGGACGAACACTTACCGTTAGCTGAATTCTCATATAACAATAGTTATCATGCCAGCATTGGCATGCCACCATATGAGATGCTATACAGTAGGAAGTGTAGAATGCCCATATGTTGGGGTGACATTGGACAGAAGGAGTTGGGGAGCATGGAAGTGATCGAGGCTACGACTGAAAAGCTAGAAGAGATCAAGGCCTTTATGATAGCGGCAAAGGATAGGCAAAAGTCATATGCTGATAAGAGGCGTAGGCCGATTGAATTCAAGGTGGGTGATAAAGTTATGTTGAAGGTTTCATCTTGGAAGGGGATCATTCGGTTCTGAAAGCGGGGTAAGCTGAGCCCGAGGTATATAGGACCTTTTCGAATCATTGCTCGAGTAGGAGAGGTGGCCTACAGGTTGGAGCTGCCTGATGAGTTAAATGGGATTCATCCAACATTCCATGTATCTCATCTGAGAAAATGCCTAGCCGATGAAGATATGATTGTACCACTAGAGGACATTGAAGTGGATGAACAACTCAATTATGTAGAGCAACAAGTGGCCATCATTGACCGGAAGGAGAGGAGATTACGAAATAAAGTGGTTCCACTGGTGCGAGTACAGTGGAGGCACAGGAAATGATCAGAGTCCACGTGGGAGACTGAGGAACAGATGACAACATTACCCACAATTGTTCGAGAAGTGATAGGTTTTGGGGACGAAACCTCTGTAAGGGGGGTGGACTTGTAACACCCAAAAACTTGCTAAAAAGAAAAGTATAAAGAAAGAAGGAGAATTTGCATAAGTGGAGGGGCTAAAGTTGTATAAAGGACAAAACCTTATTATTTTATGTTTAAAAGAAGCATGGCCGCGCACTACATCTGCACTTCACCTTCTCTCGGTTGCAAAGAGGAGAAAAACAAGAAGAACAGGGTTTTCATCGGTTTCTAGTGAGAGAAACCTTCGAAGGTGAGTGTTTTCTTGCGTTTTTGTTTGGTTTCAACTGAGTTTTCAGTTTCGGGGCCGATTGTTATGTGTTCTTTGCGTTCAGTTCTGCGTTTTTGGTGACTTTAGGTGTTTGAACTCCAAGTGCTTCTGAGTTTGGAGGAGTTTTGCTCGAAAGCTGCTGCAGGTGAGTTCTAGATCCCCGATTTTCTATTTTTTTAACTTGATTTAGGGGCTAAAATGCATGTAAAAATGTTTTAAAAATTATGTGTATGAAACCGTATGTTATACTCTGTTTATGCGGGTGAATGTATGTTTGTGTATGAATTGTTGTGTTTCGTGTTTATATACTTGCTTTTAGGTGCTTGGTATATTAGATTTGGGTTAGGAACATGTTAAACGATGATTGGGTCTGAAAAATAGTGTATGTTCAAAATTACAACTGCCCATGCGCCCAACATAGTGCCCATGCGCCTGGAAATTTGTCCATGCGCCTAAGTACCTGGAAATGTGCCTAATATAGTTCTCATGCGCCTAGAAATTTTGCCCATAAGTCTAAGTGTTGCTAATGCACCCAAACAGTAACCCATGCGCCTAAAATTCTGCTTAAGTGTTGATCATGCGCCCAAGCAGTGCTCATGCGCCTAGGTTTCCTCATGCACCTAAGTGTTCTCATGTGCCTAAAGTGCCCGTGCGCCTACATAGTACTCGTGCGCCTGCCTAGTGCTCATGCACCTAAATGCCTTAGAAAATTTTCCGAAATTTTGAGAAATAGAAATTTTAAGACTGAGCCCTGGGATGTTTTGATGGTTATGTTTGTTGGTGTTTTCATGTTTTTGGCCTGTTGTTATATTCCATATTACGTATTATACGTGACTTTACGTGGTGTGTTTATGCTCATATATGTAAAAGTATTATAATAAAAAGAACGAAAGATTAATGATAATGAAAAGTGGAACATAACGAATGAATGAAAGTCTTGCAAGCAAATGAAAGGAGGTTCACAGCCATTGGGTTGTCAGCTCAACTGTGTGTGGTTTAGCTAACCCAAAGGATGCTCACAGGGTCAATCCTAGAGATTAACGGGAGCCTTGTTGCTTGCCCCAGGTACTAGAGTCAGCTTCGTGCACAATGTTCGGGGTCTATTTATATGACCTAGGCCCAGTACCAGCTTCGTGCACTATGTTCGGGGTATTGCACATTGGTTCGGAAGAAAGTGAAAGATAATGATGAAAGTATGAATTGAATGAGAAAATGATGAAAGATAATAATGAATATTATCTTGTTGTATGTATGATGCATGAACACTTACGGAAGTAATGGATTTTATGAAAAGGAAGTATTTTAAGAAAAATGATATTTTTATATATATACAAGCGACTTTAATTTTAAAACTAGAACTCACTTAGTAACGCTGACTTTTATGCATTTTCAATTGGCAGGTACTTGTTGCTGGGGATGGCACGCGGGTGAGGCTACTTGGCGGGCAAAGACAAGCATCTATTCGTCCTTAATGATATTTTTGTTTTGTAATACAACTGGATGATTCTTTTTTTGTATCTGTTAAAATACAATGATGTATTATTTAGCAACATCAAATATTAATGCATGAATGGTTTTTGACAACTAAATCCGCTGCGATGTTTTTAGGAAATGTATTTATTTTATATGAAAAATGTTGTGCTTGTCTAACTGTGAGGTCTCTGGAAACGGGGCCTTACACCGGAGTGATGAAGATTGTCCTCCCCTGCACTATGGTAAACAGTGCCATCTCCCCATCCATGGTGACCTCTTAGCAGGTCCTCCAGAATGCCAGCAACTGAACCTCATAAAGAGGAGGATCAATGGTGAGGGAGGTGAAGTAATTGGACAAAGAAAGGTAACGACATACCTTTGAGAAACCCGGATCTTTCTCAAATTCTAACAAAGCAACTTGATTATGTTGCCTGTGAAGATGCATGGCAAAATCAGGTTGGTTTTTGAGGTCAAGGTTGGCCATTTGAAGTAGCTTTTTGTGAAGGAAGATAAGAACGAGGTTGATTTGGGGGTGACTTTAGGTTAGAGAGAAAATGCAGATGAAGAGAATAGTGAGCAGAAAGGGAACCGTTGAGAGAATATATACGAAATGCATTTGAGACAAAGTTAAAACAAAAGAATAAACTTTGTAATCCGAAAGTAGGTCCCACTTCTAAAAAAATTCCCAAAAGGTAGTTTTCTTGGAAGTTGAAAATCTTCCGAAGGTAATTTTGCTTCGGAATTTTTAAGAAAAAGCTTCCGAAGTCAATTTGGCTTCGGAAGATATTCCGAAGAGTTTTAAAAAATTTTGCTTCGGATGAAAAATACGTAGAGAATTTTTCTTCCGACACATTTTTGGTTTCGGAAGATTTAAGAAGTAGGAGTAAAGAGAATAAGTCTTCCGAGACTTAATTGCTTTCAAAAGATATTTGTCCTTTTAAATACATGTAAGTACTTAGAAGCATATTTAAGCTTAGGAAGATATTCACAGAATTTCTTCCGAAGGTTCTTATAAGTAGTTATTTGATTTGAAGATATAAATTTCTTTTGAAGGCAACTTGAATTAATCCGAAAGAAAATGAGAAATTTCAAAAATCTAAGGAATATCATTAAAAATTTTCTTCCAAAATAATTGGGCTTATGAAAGTGATAAAATAGACAACTTAGGACACACAGGTTTTAGAAATAATGTTGATTTAAGTTTTAAGAAAATCTACTCAAAGTTACATCCCAATAGCTGATACAAGATATTTGAATCTTTGTTCATCAAAAGCTTTAGTGAACAGATTAGCATATTGTCCATTTGTGTTAACTTTGACTAGTTTGATTAATCCCTTCTCAAAGTTATCTCTAATCAAATGATACCTGATGTTGATGTGTTTCGTCCTTGAGTGCTGCAGAGGATTATCTGTAATAGAGATAGCACCGTTGTTGTCTATATGGATGGTAGTCTCTTTGAAGTTGAATCCATAGTCCAGCATCTGATTCTGAATCCAAAGCACTTGAGCACAATAGCTTACAGCAGCAATGTATTCAGCTTCAGCAGTTGATGCAGACACACAAGATTATTTCTTGCATTTCCAAGAGACTATCCTTCCACCAAGGAATTGACATCCCCCAGATGTAGACTTTGTAGTCATGTTGCAACCATAATAGTCACTATCTGTGTAAGCATACAGATTGAAGTCAGAATTCTTTGGATACCAAAGGCCTAACTTTGAGATATCTAACAATCCTCTTGACATCAACCAGGTGTGAAATCTTGGGGTTGGCTTGATATCTTGCACATATACATGTAGCAAACATGATTAGGCCTGCTGGCTATGAAGTACATAAGAGACCCAATCATAGCCTTGTAGAGATATTCATCCATACACTCCCCCTCAAGATCAGGTCCAACAGAGTGGTTTCTGGCTAGGGTTGTCATAGTAACATTACAATCAGTTGATGAAATCAACTTAAATAAATGTTGAACATGAACTTATATAACAATATTCAGCATGAACAGGTTGATTCCCCCAAGGATCTTTTCAAAATCACTCAAATCAACAAACTATAATCATAGTGTGGAAACCCAAGATTAAAATTTATGAAATCAGTGTGTGTGTGTGTGTGTGTGTGTGTGTTATATGTGTTTGAATGCTCGAAAGATAATAATAACTGTTTGTTTGATTGATTGTTCAAAAGCTTACAAAGGATTAGGGTAGTATGCTATTTATAGCCTATACACAAAGCTATATACAATTACTAAACTACCCTTATGTAAATGAAAATTACATAATAATCCTAAGTCTAAAATGTCTGCTATGGATGAGTGACTGTCCGCTGTGGAAGCTAAGTCATCAACTGTGAATGATGAATAAGTTGTCCATTGTGTCTGGATGTTGTCCGCTGTGAACACTTGAATGTTGTCTTGATAGTTGTCCGCTATGGAATGTTCATCCACTATGGATTGAACATCCGTTGTGGACTGTTCATCAACTGTGGACTTTTGTTCATCCGTTGTTTGTGATACTCATCTGCTGTTGACATTTTGAAGATTTTCTTCATCCGCTGCATAGACTTGTACATCCGTTGTGGGCAGTTCTTCATCCGCTGCTTACACTTGTAAAAATTTCTTTTATATAAAATCTAAAAAAGAAATTTAAACAATAATTAGTGCAAGTGATTCATAATGATGCTAATGTGTTAGTAAATGATTGTTTGAATGTTAGAACACATTATGTTTGTTTTATGTTTTATTATGGCAAGCATCATCCTTTCAAGCATTAATCACTAATGCACTTGTTGAGTCCAACATCAGTCATGTTGAATCTTGTAAGTATTTCTTGTACATACTTTGACTGACTTATGAAGATGCCATTGTCAACTTACTTCACTTGAATTCCTAGAAAGAAATTGAGTTCCTCCATGGCACTCATTTCAAATCTGTTCTTCATCAGCCTCTCAAAGTCTTGGCAGAGCTTTGGATTAGTTGACCCGAAGATAATGTTATCCATATATACTTGAACCAGCACTATTCATTCCCTGTTCCTTTGATGAAGAGAGTTCCATCTATAGTACCCCTTTTGTAACCATGTTGACAGAGATACTAAGATAGTGTCAAATAATACTTTCTTAGAGCTTGGTGTAGCCCATAAAGAGCTTTATCAAGCTTCCAGATATAATCAGGATCATTTCGGTCTGCAAAGCTAGGTGGTTGTTTGACATACACCTCTTCATCAATCACCCCATAATCAGGTGGTTGTAATTAAATGATTGTTTGGATGTTAGAACACTCATCCACATCGAACATTTTAGACTTGGGATTATTATGTAATTTTCATTTACATAAGGGTAGTTTAGTAATTGTATATAGCTTTGTGTATAGGCTATAAATAGCATACTACCCTTATCCTTTGTAAGCTTTTGAACAATTAATCAAACAAGCAGTTATTATTATCTTTCGAGCATTCAAACACACACAACACACACATAAACACACATACTGATTTCATAAACTTTAATCATGGGTTTCTGCACTGTGATTATAGTTTGTTGATTCAAAATATTTTGAAAAGATCCTTGGGGGAATCAACCTGTTCCTGTTGAATATTGTTCTATAAGTTCATGTTCAACATTTATTTAAGTTGATTTCATTAGGTGGTATCAGAGCTTTGGCTCAATCATTCATTGATTTTCAATCCTCTCTATCAACAACATGACCTCAGTGGTTCATTTGCTTCAAACGTACATTTTCAAGCAATAAAGTCATCAAAACCATCTTCTTCTACTATCAACAGTCATTTAAATGCTTCAAACATGATTTGATAATCTGTTTTGTGCATTGTGAAGAAGTGTTTGTGGTTTTTAAGCTTAACACAACATTCATACATGAATTTTTATTGGTTTCATCACAAACTCTCTAAAAAAACCTCTTCGGATTTTTAAGGGTTTTCTGATATAACAATACACGGGTTTTGTTACATCTATTTTCATCATTCAAAAACTGTTTTCAAAAACAACATCAACACATTACTTGAAAAACCTTATCGGTTTTTGAAGGGTTTTTTTTTATAAACAGTTCTTCGAGCACTGTTTTATCAGTTTTTCATCAAACACACTGTTTTGAACAGTTTGAACCGTTCAAATTGTTCAAAATCATCACATTCCAGTGAAAAACTCACTTGAATCAGGTTATGGTTCTTCATTCAACAAATTGATTGTTGATTCTGTGAAGAATAGTGTAGCCGCCACCCAAAAACCCTAGAACAAACCCTAGGTTTGATCGTTCATAACCTTCACAATTTAAGGTGATTGTGTTAGTTCATCAAAAAAATCAAAGAAGAATCATAATCTTCTTTTGAAATTTTTCAAAAAGTTACTTTTTGATCCAAAAAGTTAACTGTGAAAAACAATTTTTGTATTTTTAGGGTTTTGACTTCCTTTGACTGACATCATTGGAAAGTTGACATTCTTTTCATAGAATATTCCTTTCCTATCACCAAGATTTGACAGAGACTCATCTTTGGATTTTAATTAATTAATTAATTTCCTTTTATTCGGTAAATCTAATTAAAAAAAGGTTTATCAACAAACAAACAAATCCTAGAGACCTTAGGATTAAACAAATTTAGCACCGCGCTAAAATCAAACAAACAAATTTAACTTAAAATATCAAGTTAAAATTTCAACAAACATGTCTGAAGAAATGACTGGTTCAAACAAGTGGTTTAAAGCCACCAAAACTAAAGAACAAGTCTGATTTCAAGAAATGGAAGATCATGTTTTGAAATTAGATCACCTTTCATGATCTTGATTTATGGACTTCCATAACTGAAGGCCATTCCTGTGACCTTAGGACCGGATTATAACATATAAAAACCAGTGAGCTTGAAAAACATTGTTGGGGATGACCTGAAAAGGGTCAAAACAGACATGAAGGCATATAGCATTCTAGCTATGACATTGCCTTTTGAAATTTTGACTCGTGTTGAAAATTTCAAAACAGCACATGAGTTATGGAAGGTTCTTCACACTATGTGTGAAGGAAGTGAAGAAATCAGGGAAATCAAGAAAGAAAAACTGAGAACCCAATACGAGACCTTCCATCACATACAGGGAGAATCAATCCCTCAAAAGCTACATAGATATGTCCAATTAGTGAATGAGATGATTGTGTATGGACTGAAATATGAAGTTGTTGAAATCAACAAAAACATGTTGCACACGCTGCCTGAGAGCTGGACTTAGTGTCATTGATGAAAGCAACACTGGATTTGCAGGCCCTGTCACTTGATTCTCTAGTAGCCAAAGTTAAAGCTCTAGAGATGGATGACAAATCTAGAAAGAACAATCACATCAGACATATAGAGGCTTACAAATTCAAAGAACCACAACAAATAGATAGTGCATTTCTGACAAACATTAGAGAAGAAGAAGATGAAGAATTTTTGGATTCTAGTGATACATCATTCTTCTCAGCACCTGAATCATCCAACAACAAACATAAGTCTAAAAAGACTGATGTGCATGCTTCACATGAAGCAACACCTCAGAGCAAGAAACAACCACATACATCTAGCTCAAACAAATAACCAAAACCTCAAACCAACAACATACATAGAATTGAAAAGCTAATAGATGCTCTTACTATAATCCTGCAAAGTTAAGAGCAAAAGGCAGCTTATGCAGCCTTTTCTACAAACTTTGAAGCCTATTTAGGTGCAAGTCTAACAGCATCACAGATCATTCAACAAGATTTGGATGAACTTCCACCAGACATGGTAGAAGAAATGGATCTTCAATGGTCCATGGCTATGATTGCCTACAGATCCCAAAGATTTCTGCAAAGAAATCGGGGGTTGAGTATGGACAAGAAAACCAAGATTGGTTTTGACAAAACAAAAGTGAGATGCTACAATTGTCAACTTTATGGCAATTTTTCAAAAGAATTCCAACAGCCTAGAGTTGACAGAAACACAAGTCAGGCACAAACATCCAGTAGCTACCACTCTAAAAGATAGGTTCCACCTCCAATCAGCATTCCTGCTACACCAACCCCACCACAAATCACACAGTACAGTCCAAATCAACATCCCAAATCTTCTGCTATGATAATCAAACAGGATGGTGAATGTGACTGGAGCCTGTATGAGGCTGAAATTCCATCTCCAGATCATGCCCTCATGGCAGATATTGAAGATAAATTTCAGACATCCCGAAAGAGGTAAAGGAGCACCTCTGCACACAGGCATGTATTGATGATGTTAACAAATATAGAGAGCATGCTGATAAACTTTCAAAGTGTAAGGCCCTGTTCCCAGAAACCTCACACTTAGTCAATCACAGCATTAATTATATAAAAATACATACATCTCATAGAACATAGCAGCGGATTAATTTTAACAAAAGCCATTCATGCATTAATATTTAATGTTGCCAAATAACACATCATTGTATTTTAGGACTTACAAAAGAATCGTTCAGTTGCATTATATAACAAAAATATCATTATGCCTAAATGGATGCCAGTCTTGCCCACCAAGTAGCTTCACCCGCGTGCCATCCCCAGCAACAAGTTACCTGCCAACTGAAAATGCATAAAAGTCAGCATTGCTGAGTGAGTTCTAGTTTCTTTTAGAATTAAAATTCCCTTGTTTAAATATATAAAAATATTATTTTCTTAAAATACTTCCTTTTCATAAATCCGTTACTTCCGTACGTGATCACACATCATACGTACAACAAGATAATATTCATTATTATCCTTCATCATTCTTCTCATTCATTTCCTAATTTTATCATTATCTTTCACTTTCTACCGAACCAATGTGCAATACCCCGAACATTGTGCACGAAGCGGGTACTGGGCCGAAGTCTTTAAATAGACCCCTAATATTGCGCATGAAGCCTAACCCAGTACCTAGGGCAAGCAACAAGGGTCCCGTCAATCTTAAAGATTAACCCTGCATGCATCCTCATAGGGTAGCTAACCCGCACACAGTTGAGCTGACAACCCGTGGTTGTGAACCACTTTTCATTTTGCTTGCAAGACTTTCATTCATTCGTTAAGTTCCACTTTTTATTATCATTAATCTTTCACTTCATTTATGATAATATTTTACGTATACGAGCATAAACACACCACGTAAAGTCACATAATAATATATAATATGGAACATAAGAACAGGCCACAAACAAGCATAACATCAACAAACATAACCACCAAAACATCCCAGGGTTAAGTCTTAAAATTTCAAATTTCCAAAATTCCAGAAATTTTCTAAGGCAATTAGGCGAATTAACACTATGTAGGCGCATGAGTACTATGCAGGCGCACCAACACTTAGGTGCATGAGAAAACTTAGTCGCATGAGAAAAATTAGGCGCATGAGCAGTGCTTGGGCACATGAGCCTTACTTAGGCGCAAGCAGTGGGCGCATGGGCATTTAGACGCATGAGCAGTAGGCGCATGGGCACTTAGGCGCATAAGGTACTGTTTGGACGCATGAACCAACACTTCGGCGCATGAACAATTTTCTAGGCGCATGGGTACTATTGGGGCGCATGGGCTGGTACTTAGGCTTTTTTGGCAAAACTCTCAGGCGCATGAGCCCTATTTGGGCGCATGAGAATGGACTTAGGTGTCTGAGCTAAATTGCAGACGTATGAGCAGCAGTTATGTTAAAACTTATAAATTTTCATTCCCAAATCATCATCCTAACATGTCTGTAACTTAAATTTAGCATTTTAGGCACCTAAAACAAGCATAACCTCACAACATAAAAGAATCCATACATACGTACATACGGTTAACATACATATAAGTTGTAAAATGTTTTTACATGCTTTTTCAGCCCCAAAAGAAGTTTAAAACACAAAACCGGGGATCTAGAACTCACTAATTGTAGCCTTCAAGTAAAACTCCACCGAACTTGAGGGCACAACGAGTTCAAACAACCTAAACACACCAAAAAACATAACCAAGCACAAAAACACATAAGAATCGGTCCACAAGCTGAAAATTCAGCTGAAACCAAACCAAAAACACAAGAAAATACCTACCTTCGAAAATTTCAGCTTCTTCTTCTTGAAAAACCCGAGAGAACTGCTCTTCTTTCTTCTTTCTTGTTTCCAGCCAAAAGTGAGTGTAGAAAAAGCAGATGCATGGGCGACCATACCCTTTTAAACATAAAATAATAGTGTTTTGCACCTTGTACACTTTACCCCCCTCCACTTATGCCCATTATCTTTTCTTTCAAGATACTTTTCTTTTCCTTTATTTTAAACAAATTTTCAGGTGTACAAGTCCACCCTCTTATAGAGGTTTCGTCCCCGAAACCTATCATTCTTCAAACAGTTGTGGGTAATGCCATCTCATCTCTTCCTCGGTCTCCCACGTAGACTCAGATCCCTTCCTGTACCCCTACCGCACTCGCACCAGTGGACCACTTTATTTCGTAGCCTCTTTTCTTATCGGTCAATGATTGCCACTGGTTGCTCTACATAGTTAAGTTGTTCATCCACTTCAATGTCCTCCAGTGGTATAATCATGTCTTCATCAGCTAGGCACTTTCTCAAATGAGATACATGGAATGTTGGATGAATCACACTTAACTCATCGGGTAGCTCCAACCTATAGACTACCTCTCCTACTCGAGCAATGATTTGAAAAGGTCCTATATATCTCGGACTGAGCTTACCCCGCCTTCTAAACCGGATGATTCCTTTCCAAGGCGAGACCTTCAACATGACTCTATCTCCCTCATTGAATTCAATCGGTCTACGCCTCTTGTCGGCATATGACTTTTGTCTATCCTTCGCTGCCTTCATAAAGGCTTTGATCTTTTCTAACTTCTCAGTCGTAGCCTCAATCACCTTAATACTTCCCAACTCTTTCTGCCTGATGTCCCCCCAACACACGGGCGTTCTACACTTCCTACCGTATAGCATCTCATAAGGAGGCTTACCAATACTGGCGTGATAACTGTTATTGTATGAGAATTCAGCTAACGGCAAGTGTTTATCCCAACTCCCTCTGAAATCAATCACGCACGCACGAAACATGTCCTCGAGTGTCTGAATCATCTCAGGATGATACGCCGTGCTAATGTGTAGCCTCGTACCCATCGCATCATGGAATCTCTTCCAAAACTTTGATGTAAACCGAGTGTCATGGTCCGACACAATAGACACCGGTACACCATGACGAGCTACCATCTCCTTAATGAATAGATCTGCCAACCTCTCAGATGAATACGTCTCGCGGATCAGCAAAAAGTGAGCACTCTTCGTCAGACGGTCAACTATCACCCATATGGCATCGTACCCCCTTGCCCTACGTGGTAACTTCGTAATAAAGTCCATGGTGATGTGCTCCCACTTCCACTCGGGTATATCCAAAGGTTGGATCTTCCCGTATGGCTTCTGATGCTCTGCCTTCACTTGCAAGCAAGTAAGGCACTTACTCACATACTCCGCCACATCACGCTTCATACCCGGCCACCAGTAATCTTTCTTCATATCATGATACATCTTGGTAGCATCGGGATGAATGGATTATCGAGTCTTATGAGCCTCATCTATGATTTGCCCCTGTAGGTCTCCATAACGAGGGATCCACATCCGCCCAAAACTGGTTTTAACTCCGAGAGTATTTTCACCCAACTCCGTGACCAGACCTCTCATCCTTTCAGAGTTAAGGCGATCTTCTTTCAACGCTTCATCTTGGAACTCATTGACCTGTATCATTACATCAGAGGTCATAATCAACTGGTACGCTTTCACCCGGATTGGCTCGGGTCTCTCTTTTCGGCTAAGGGCATCTGCCACTACGTTGGCCTTGCCCGGATGATAGTGGATCTCAAAATCATAATCCTTGATCAATTCTAACCACCTCCTTTGCTCATATTGAGGTCTTCCTGCTCAAAGAAGTATTTCAAACTTTTATGGTTCGTGAAGATAATGCACTTCATCCCGAACAAGTAGTGCCTCCAAATCTTCAATGCGAAGACCATGACCGCTAGCTCCAAGTAATGTGTAGGGTAATTAGCCTTGTGGATTTTCAACTATCGGGACGCATATGCTATTACTCTTCCTCGTTGCATCAACACGCAACCCAACCCTAAATAAGAAACATCCTAATAGACCACTAAGTCTTCATTCCCTTTGGGCAATGTCAAGATAGGAGCTTGAGTCAATCTCATCTTTAACTCCTCAAAAGCATTCTCTTGTTCCAGACCCCATACAAACTTTACATCCTTGCGGGTCAACTTGGTCAATGGTGAGGCTATCTTGGAAAAGTCCTGGATGAACCTCCTATAGTAGCCCGCCAAACCCAAGAAACTATAAATCTCGGATGGTGTCTTTGGAGACTTCCATTGCATCACCGCCTCAACCTTTGCCGGGTCTACCATGATCCCTTCGAAATTTACCACACGCAAAAATTGAACTTCACGCAACCATAAAGCACACTTAGAGAACTTAGCATACAGTTTCTCTCTCTTAAGTGTCTTCAATACCCCCCGAATGTGGTCGGCATGCTCTTCTTCGCTCTTCGAATAAATCAGGATATCATCTATGAACATAATCACTGATTTATCCAACATCGGCCGACACACCCGGTTCATCAAATCCATAAAGGCAGCTGGTGCATTAGTTAGACCAAAGGACATAACGAGAAACTCGTAGTGCCCAAAACGCGTGCGAAAAACTGTTTTGGGAATATCTTGTTCCTTCACCTTTAATTGATGGTAGCCAGATCGGAGATCTATTCTCGAGAACCAACTGGCACGTTGGAGTTGATCAAACAAGTCATCTATTCTCGGTAGCGGATATCGATTCTTCACTGTCAACTTGTTTAACTCACGGTAGTCAATGCACATTCTCATACTACCGTCCTTCTTCCTTACAAACAAGACCGGAGCACCCCAGGGAGAGATACTTGGTCGGATGAACCCTTTGTCCAGCAACTCTTGCAACAGAACCATCAGTTCCTTCATTTCAGACGGAGCCAATCAATACAGTGCCTTGGCAATAGGTTGAGCACCAGATATCAAATCGCTCTGAAACTCGATCTCGCGGTCCGGAGGCACACCTGGTAAATCTTATGGGAACACGTCTGGAAAGTCACACACAACTGGTACATCGGACAATTATGGTACTGACACATCCACATCTTTCACGTAAGCCAGGTAGGCACTACATCCCCGTTTCATTCAATTCTCGGCCACCACCATCGAAATCACCTTCGAAACCGTAGTAACTCGGTAACCGTAGACCGTTACTGAACATCCATCGGGCGCTGTCAGATGGATCATCTTCTTGCGACACATAATATTTGCCTCATAGGTTGCTAACCAATCCATCCCTAGAACTATATCAAATCCGCCTAGGGGCATCACAAACAATTTATCAGAGAACATATGGCCTTCCAATTCTACGTCATAATCTTCTATCATCTCAAAAATTCTGGTAGACTTACCAATAGCAGTTTCTACATCGAAGGGCTCATTAGTATTTCTACTACTAACAGGCAACTTAGCATAGAAAGCAGCAGAAATGAAACTCCTACTAGCACCAAAATCAAATAATACAAAGGCATAAGTTTGGTTTACTAGAAACATACCTGACATGATGTCGGGGACCACTCTGGCCTCCTCCCAGGTCATCGTGAATGCTCTAGTGCTTGCCTCTGCCCTTCATTCTTGGTCCTCTTCTTCGCCTTAGAACACTCGGCCCTCGGCTTCTTGCAATCCCTACTCACATGACCCTCTTCACCATAATTATAGTACCTTAACACCCTACAATCCCTTGCCATATGACCAGGCCTCCCATACTTGAAGCAGACATTCGATCCCCACTTACACTCTCCAGTATGCTCCCTTCCACATTTGCTACACTTTTTCATCCCCGTGCCTGCTGACACTACCCTTCAATCATCCACCTTCGCCCTCTTGTTGTTTGGAGTGAAACCACCATGTCCAAACCGCTTTCCATTCCAGTTTCTATCACCACCACCCTTTTTGCTCCCCTCAACCGCGGCCACCTCCCTCTCATCATACATTCTCCCTGCCAAATCTACCACCGACCTAAACGTACTTGGCCGGGCAGCAATCATGTGCCTACGGATATCCGCTGGCAATCCCTGAATATACCTCTTGATCTTCCTCGACACCGGCGTCACCTGATCCGGCACCAATCTTGCAATCTCATTAAACTTCATGGTGTACTGCTGGTGTGTCATGGTTCCCGCCTCTAACTGCAGGAACTCCCTCTCTATCTTGTCCAGATCCCGGTGAGGACAAAACTCCTCGATCACCATTTTCTTTAGTTCTCCCCACCTTATTTTCCCAATAGCCCTGCTGCCCTCGGCTTGGACAATATTGTCCCACCAGCATAAAGTCGAGTCCACGAATGAGTGAGTGGCAAACTTCACCCTTTGGTCCTCCCTACATTCGCTGATCTCCAACACAGCCTCCATCTCTCTCACCCATCGGTGAGCAGGAGCAGCGTTACCATTGCCATCAAAAGTTGGGGGTTTGCATCGTTGGAATGCCCCATAGCTGCACCCCTTCACGGTTTCCCACACTACTACCTCCTTCTCATCGCTGGAGGCAACCATCTCAGTGTTTAGTCGCTCCCCTTCATCCTGATCTCTATCAGCTCAGCCCTCCTTCTCCTATTAGTTTTCTTTCTCTCCTCCTCCTTCTCCTTTTTCTCATCCTCTCTCACCGCACGGATGACCTCGGTCACCACAGAAGACAGGATCGTCTGCATGACCTAATGCACTTCCTCTACAACTGCCTCCTTTACTAAGGCTCTCAAGTTAGCACTCTCATCACCGCCCTCTTGGTGATGAATCTCGGACTCATCAGGAGCCGTCTCAGCAGTCTTGGTCTTGTTCCTCGTGACATGTGGCCTAGCACCACGGCCACCCCGTGTTCCTCCTCGAAAAGCTTTCGACGATCTACCACTGGCCATCTTCTTAACACTATAAGATTCAAATACTAACATGGTCATTCATGGTAATAGCTTGGTTAATGTGAAGTATAGTAAGTCCCTAATTATAGTGGCCAGTTGTGATTAGCCAGTTACTTTACTCTTCATCCCCCAAACATTTCCTATCCTGACTACATCAGTATCCAAATCTACTAAGGGCACATAAATTAGATAGCATGCGCATATAATATCGGTTAATATAGAAAAAGAAATACATGATGGCACGTAGCTATTTGGGCTGGTATCACTTTATTCGGTCCCATTCTCAGTTTAAGTTTAGGTTTTAAAAATATTTTACCCATTTCTCTTAAACATTGGCTCTGATACCAACTTGTAAGGCCCCGTTCCCGGAAACCTCACAGTTGGTCAATCACAGCATTAATTATATAAAAATACAAACATATCATAGAACATAGCAGCGGATTAATTTTAACAAAAGCCATTCATGCATTAATATTTAATGTTGCCAAATAACACATCATTGTATTTTAGGAGTTACAAAAGAATCATTCAGTTGCATTATAAAACAACAATATCATTATGCAGAAATGGATGCCAGTCTTGCCAACCAAGTAGCTTCACCCGCGTGTCATCCCCAGCAACAAGTTACCTGCCAACTGAAAATGCGTAAAAGTCAGCGTTGCTAAGTGAGTTCTAGTTTCTTTTAGAATTAAAAATCCCTTGTTTAAATATATAAAAATATCATTTTCTTAAAATACTTCCTTTTCATAAATTCGTTACTTCCGTACGTGATCACACATCATACGTGCAACAAGATAATATTCATTATTATCCTACATCATTCTTCTCATTCATTTCGTACTTTTATCATTATCTTTCTACCAAACCAATGTGAAATACCCCGAACATTGTACACGAAGCGGGTACTTGGCCGAAGTCTATAAATAGACCCCTAACATTGCGCACGAAGCCTGACCCAGTACCTAGGGAAAGCAACAAGGGTCCATCAATCTCAAATATTGACCCTACATGCATCCTCATGGGGTAGCTAACCCGAACACAGTTGAGCTGACGACCCGTGGCTATGAACCTCTTTTCATTTTGCTTGCAAGACTTTCATTCATTCGTTAAGTTCCACTTTTCATTATCATTAATCTTTCACTTCATTTATGTTAATACTTTACGTATACTAGCATAAACACACCACATAAAGTCACATAATAATATATAATATGGAACATAAGAACAGGCCACAAACAAGAATAACATCAAAAAACATAACCACCAAAACATCCCAGGGTTAAGTCTTAAAATTTCAAATTTCCAAAATTCTAAAAATTTTCTAAACAAGTCAACAGATGATGATGTGGGTGATTTATTGGATGATGAGCCAGATCAACCAATTACTGAAACTCAAAGGGTTTCAAGTGTGGTTGATACATCAATTAAACAAACAAAACAGATTCAAGGTTTTGATATCTGTTCTGGTGGATGAAAAGCTGTAACTTCCACTGCCTCTCCCAAACAAGTCAACAAAGGGAAAGGCAAAGCTTCAACTCAGCAAAAACAACAAACAGTAACTTTTGATGTTCCTTTAAAATAAAAGTTACTAATAAACAAACAAAAACAGATCTACCATATTATGAGTGGTGTGATCAATACACACACTCCACTAAAAAATACAAGAATGGTAAAATACTACAAGTACTGTCATATGAATAATCACAGTACTAAAACTTGTCACTTTCACAACTATTGCTCAATTTGTGAAAGAAATAATCATAGCACAACAAATTGCTTTTTCAATAAGAAAAATAAAAAACAAAACAAACAGGCTCAAGTTGAGAAATCAACTGAGAAACAAACAAGTGTTCAAAATAATAACAAAGGAGGAGTTCCAAGACAAACTCCTCATCAAAAAGTTGTTTTAAATACTAAAAAAAACATTTTATGACAACTTCAAACAACCAATAAGGAGACACAAGTCTCAGAACAGACAATCATCAGACATAAGCTCTCAAAGGAGAAGAGCTCAAAGCACTTCTCTCTATAAAGCTAAAACTAATCAACGGAAATCTAGTGTACCTAGAATTCCAAAACCAACAGACAATGCCATTCTTGAAGAAATCTACGTTGTAGGGAAAGATGGAAAACCCAAGACCATTTTGGCTTGGGTTGCACCAACTCACTGATTTCTTCCATTTTATAAGGCCATCAAAGAATGCCTGACAACATCTGGTATGTTGACAGTGGATGCTCCCGACATATGACTGGTAACTATTCCCTCCTTTGGGATTTTAAGGGCAAACATGGAGGTAATGTAGCCTTTGGAGGAGACAAGACGGGTGGGAAGATAACTGGTGAAGGAACAGTAACTAATGGGTTGATCAGCTTTGAGAATGTCAACTACTACTCCAATCTCCAGTTCAATCTTCTAAGCGTATCCCAAATATGTGACAAAGGATATGCCAACTTATTTGACTCCAACAACTACTACATCCTCAAGACGGGGTTTCAAATTCCTGAAGACTGTATCCTTTTGAAAACTCCCCATCACAACAACACATACATTGTTTATATGAACACTATTTCAGCATCAACCCCTTAAACATGTTTATTATCAAAAGCAATAGAAGATGTTTCCCAATTGTGGCACAGACGATTAGGACACTCTAATTTTAACATAATGAACAAACTTGTAAAAGGTGATCTAGTAATAGGTATACCACAAAAGGAATATTTTTGTACAGACCACTACATAGCATGTATGAAAGGCAAACAAAATAGAGTGTCCCATAAGTCAAAATTAGCAAACTCTAACAACACACCACTCAAATTGCTTCATATGGACCTATTTGGTCCAACAAACATCCTAAGCATAGAAAAGAAGCAATATTGTGTTGTTATAGTGGATGATTACACCAGAATCACCTGGGTTTTCTTTCTACTACACAAGTCAGAAACATCAGACATAATCAAATCCTTTATCACTAAGATTGAGAATCAATTAGATCTTAAGGTTAAATCTTTAAGAAGTGATAATGGTACTGAATTTAAGAATGACTACATTTCTTCTTTTTGTGCAGAAAAAGGAATTAGTCATCAATTCAGCATAGCAAGAACTCCTCGGCAAAATGGAGTAGCTGAACAGAGAAACAGAAGATTGATAGAAGCAGCCAGATCTATGCTAGCTGACTCTCTATTGTCCATATCCTTTTGGACTGAAGCAATCAACACAGCTTGCTACATACAAAACAGAACTTAATCATCAAAGAACATTCCAAAACGCCTTATGAATTAATGTTTAAAAGAAAACCATTCATAGGATTTCTTAAGGCATTTGGATGTTCTGTATCAATATTAAACACCAGAGAACAATTATCCAAAATTGCTCCAAAAGCAGATGATGGATTCTTTGTTGGATACTCTAGAAGCTCAGTAACTTACAGAGTATACAATCCAAGGCTAAATATAGTGGAAGAAACAACAGATGTTGTTTTCAATGAACATTCGTTCACTAAGAAAGTCATTGGATCAAGTTGGTTGTTTGATATTGATGCTTTAACAAAATCATTTGACACATCTTATTTTGACGTTTCAGGTACCAAGGATAACTATGAGGATCCAATGGTTCCACCAACAACCATTGATGTTCTGTTGACTGTTGATCCTCCAAGGAGAACTAACAACACTCCTTCAAGTACAACAGTTTCAACTCCTCCTGAACAACCAAACACATCAAAAGGAACATCGTCAAACACACCATCATCTTCATCTCATGTGACCAACCAACCACAACCAACCAACCAAACAAAATCACATCAACCAACCATTGTTGATGAAGATGAAGATTACCACTCATTAACAGACACACATCATGAAGATGAAATCTTAGATTTCTTTCATGGTTCACCTCAAACATTTAACAAACTCACTCAGCTAGATAAACAAACAATTCCTGATACTCTTGCTCAGCCATCATCCCCTAATCAAACATTCACCAATCTTGATTCAACAATTCCTGTTGATCAGATTACCACAACAAGAGTTCACAAAGTCCATCCCATAGAAAACGTCATTGGTGTTCTCAACACCAGATTGACACGTAGTCAATCTGACACAGCAAACATTTGCCTGTATTCCTGCTTCTTATCTTTAACTGTGCCTAAAAACATTTTTGAAGCACTCAAAGATAACAGTTGGATAGAAGCCATGTAAGAGGAACTATAGCAATTCAAGAAGCAAGAAGTATGGAAGCTGGTAGATCTACCTGAAGGTCAATACGCCATTGGCATAAGGTGGCTCTTCTGTAACAAAGAAGATGACAGAGGGATTGTCATAAGAAACAAAGCAAGGCTAATAGCCCAGGGTTATACTCAAGAAGAAGGTATTAATTATGATGATGTCTTTGCTCCCGTAGCAAGACTAGAAGCCATCCGAGTATTCCTTGCATATGCCTCATCCAAGAACTTCACTGTCTACCAAATGAATGTCAAATGTGCATTCCTTTTTGGTAAGATAGATGAAGAGGTATATGTTGCTCAACCACCAGGGTTTGAAGACCCAGAATTCCCTCACAGAGTCTACAAGTTAGATAAAGCTTTGTATGGTCTTCATCAAACACCCAGGAAGTGGTATGAAACTCTATCAAAGTTTCTACTGCAGAATGGATACACCCGAGGGAAAATCGACCAAACATTGTTCTTAAAAAGAAAAGAACAAGACTTGTTAGTAGTACAAGTCTATATGGATGACATAATATTTGGATCCATAAACACACAACTTTGCAAAGAATTTTGAAACTCTTAGGAAATCAAAATTCTAGATGAGCTCAATAGGAGAACTTACATTCTTCCTAAGTCTTCAAGTTCAACAATCAGTAGAAGGAATTTTCATCAATCAAAGCAAATATATGAATCAGATATTAAAGAAATACAACATTTCTGATTGCACATCAAGCAAAACACCATTCACAACTGGATTGAGGTTTGGACCAGATCCAGAAGGAACGTCAGTTGACCAGAAACTTCATAGATCCATGATAGGTTCACTGATGTACCTTACAGCAAGCAGACTAGATATCATGTATGCAGTCTGCATGTGTGCAAGATATCAAGCAGATCCTAAAGAATCACACATCAATGTAATGAAGAGAATCTTTAGATACTTGAAACGCAAACCAGCACTTGGTTTGTGATATCCCAAAGATGAAGATTTATCTTTACATGCATACACAGACAATGATTATGGTGGATGCAACAACAACAGAAAATCCACTACCGGAGGTTGTTAGTTTCTTGGATCAAGATTGATCTCTTGGCAGTGCAAGAAACAAACAAATGTCTCTGTGTCAACAGCTGAAGCAGAATACATAACTGCTTCTGTATGCTGTTCTTAAGTGCTTTGGATTCAAAACCAAATGCTTGATTATGGCTTTAATTTTCTTTAAACACCCATACACATTGACAACTCTGCTGCCATATTTATCACTGACAATCCTTTCAACATTCAAAAACAAAACACATAGAGATCAAATATCATTTTCTGAGATATTGCTCAGAAAAGGGTCTGATCAAGTTGATCAAAGTCCATACAGACAATCAATTGGCTGACCTGTTTACAAAACCATTTGATTCAACAAGATTTAAATTTCTGGTTTTGTCACTTGGTATGATTAACTATGAATCAAACAAGTAATGTTTTTCAAAACATTAAAATCAAACAAGCTTGATTTTGTCAAAGTCCAAGATTAACATCAAACACACATCATTCAAAATCAAGATATCAAATAGACAATTCATTTTTTAACCATATTGAATCACACATACATCTCATGTGAAATGATAGTACACTAGCTTAGTTCTTCACTTGAGTTATTTTTCACTAATAAAGACTGAAAATACTTTGTTTGATATGTGGATAGGCTCAGCATGGGACACCTAACAACACATACAACAGTGAAGCACTAAATTCTCATGATTGTGTGGTCAACAACACAACTTGGTTTATGGTGAGTATTAATTCATCCAATATAGGTTGCTTGTAAAGTAACTACAATACACCAAGTAAAACAGATTATAAATTGCTCAATCATACAAGTGTCTCCTCTGTTATGATATTCATAGACCGTGAGTACACCAAGGCATTATTTGTTGTGCTAAGCACAGACCTGAATGACCTAACTAATGATCCAAAAATATTCCTAAAGAGGAACACATCCATCTTGGATGAACAATCAATAAATTTTTATAGACTACATTCCTTGTGAATGATTCAAAAGAATCCCAAAGAGGATCACCTTCCAAAGGCAAGTGAAAACAAATCCCAATGAGGATCAACCAATAAGGTTCAAATTGAGCATTTATACTCCTAAGTAGCTAGGTCATAAGTATTGAGAGTACTTTCTGGCATATCTTGAGGGGGGTCGCTCTTATCATACAATCAGATGTGGGGTACATACAACTCATATCAATCAACTCAAAACATGATAATCACTCACTGTTTAAATCAATCATTAATACCATGCATGAGTTTAAGTGGATCAAAATATCTGCAATCAACATTGTACTTGTCTATGTGTATTCTCAAAACCATACAAACAACTCAGTGAGAAGTTTAGACTAGTATGATCTCATGGTATGTGCAAATGATTCATATTTAATGTAAGGCCCCATTCCCGGAACGCTTACAGCTGGTCAATCATTGCACACAAAGCATAAAACATACATTAACTTTACTAAAATATTGCAACAGAATTCTTTTAAACAAACCATTTCATATATATATATAATCGCTTTTGCAAAATAATACATCGTTGACGGGTTACAAAATATTACTCGTTGCATTACATCACAAAAACATTATAATTTAAACAACGGATGCCATCCAAAAACGCCAAGTAGCTGCCCCGTGCCATCCTCAGCAACATTACCTGCCAACTAGAAACACATAAAAGTCAACATTGCTGAGTGAGTTCTAGTTTTTATAAAAACAAAATACATTTCTTTCGTTTAAAACCATTCTTTCTTTACTTTCATACGCGATCATACAACATACGTACACATAGATAATAATTTATTATTATCTTATCATCATCGTTCATAATCGCACATTTCGTACTTTCATCATCATCTTTCACTTCCATCTGGATCCTGTCTCATGCAACACCCCCGACTCATGTCCGAAGACCGACACAGCACTGGGGCGAGCATCAAGACATCACTCAGGTCAATCTCCTGGATTAAACCCCTTACGAGTCTGTTGTGACACACAGTCACTCACCTCAGCCTGGCATACAAGTCTTTTGTGACAACACAGTCACTCACCTCAACCATGGCTAACGAGTCTTTTGTGACAACACAGTCACTCACCTCAGCCTGGCATACAAGTCTTTTATGACAACACAGTCACTCACCTCAGCCTGGCATACAAGTCTTTTGTGACAACATAGTCACTCACCTCAGCCTGGCATACAAGTCTTTTATGACAACACAGTCACTCACCTCAACCATGGCTAATGAGTCTTTTGTGACAACACAGTCACTCACCTCAGTCTGGCTTGCAAGACTTTCATTACTTTTTTCATTCATTCATGCATGCATTCATTCATTCCTTAAGTTCCCTTTTTCATTATCTTCCGCTTTACATTACATAATACTTTCCATTTACTTTTCATAATCATACCACGTAAAGCCACAGAAAAACATACATAACAAGGAACATAACATAAACATAATCATACCATACATAGCATCATCATCACATCACATAAGACGTCATAAAGTCACTTACATACCCCTGGGATCATCCCAAGTCAAAGCCTACACTTTATATTTCCCCAAAATTTTAGAAATTATTCTAAGTCATAGGTGCATGTGCACTATTGGGGCGCATGGCCTTCTGGGCGCATGGGAACACTTAGGCACATGGGGAACTTTTAGGCGCATGGGCACTATTTGGGCGCATGACCCAACACTTAGTCTCCTGGGAAAATTTCTAGGCGCATGGGCACTATGCAGGCGCATGAGTGCCTAGGCGCATGGGTAGTTTTAGGCGCATGGGGGACACTTAGGCAAATTCAACCATTGGGGGCATGGGCCAAATCCAGGCGCATGGGCAACCAACACATGCTAATAACATCATAATCAGTCCCAATTCATCAATTCATCATGTTCTAACTTAGTTCTGGCATTCTAAGCATCATAACATAAACATGGCATCATCATAACATCACCCAAAATCATAACCCGCCCACATTCACACATACACACTCATACGGGTATAAAACCCACATTCATATAAACATATACATGCATTTCCAGCCCTAAAATCAGTTAAAACATATAAAAAAAAGGGGTTCTAGAACTCACCTTTGACAACCTTCGAGTATGACTTCCTTCAAACCCGTTTGCACTATGAGTTCAACCACCTAAAACCCACCAAAACACATAACCCGAACACACAAACACACATAAGCATATAACCGAGGCATAGGCCAGCCAAGAACAACTTAAAAACCAAGAATTCTTACCTTGAATTCGAATTCCTCTTCTTCTTTCTTCAAAAACCAGAGAGCTCTGCTCTTTCTCTCTCTAAAATCTGGTTGAAGTGAAATATGCAGGAAGGTGTGGGCGGCCATCACCTTTTTGCACCCACTTTTATTATTTTTTTGTCCTTTTGACACATTTAGCCCCTCAACTTGGGTTAAATTGTGTTTTCTTTCTGTTTCAGCACATTTATGCTTTCTTTCTCGTCTTTAAAAAAAATACCCGGGTGTTATAAGTCCACCCCCTTATATAGGTTTCATCCCCGAAACCTGTTATTCCTCAAACAGATGTGGGTAATACTGCCTCATCTCTTTTTCAGTCTCCCACGTAGACTCGGATCCCTTCCTGTGCCTCCACTGTACACGCACAAGGGGAACCACTTTATTCCTTAACCGTTTCTCCTTACGATCAATGATTTCCACTGGTTGCTCCACATAATTGAGCCTTTCATCAACTTCAATATCCTCCAGTGGTACAACCATATCCTCGTCAGCTAAACACTTCCGCAGATGAAATACATGGGGTGTCGGGTGAATTCCACTTAACTCATCGGGTAAGACTAACCTATAGGCGACCTCTCCTACTTGAGCAATGATTCGGAAAGGCCCTATGTATCTCGGGCTCAACTTGCCCTGCTTCCTGAACCGAATGATACCTTTCCAAGGTGAGACCTTCAACATAACTCTATCGCCCACCCGGAACTCAATCGGTCTACATCTCTTATCGGCATATGACTTCTGCCTGTCTTTGGCTGCCTTCATAAAGGCTTTGATCTTTTCGAGCTTCTCAGTCGCCTCAATCACCTCAATACTTCCCAACTCCTTCTGACCAATATCACCCCAACAAACGGGTGTTCTACATCTCCTACTGTATAGCATCTCATAAGGGGGCATACCAATACTAGCATGATAACTATATTATATGAGAACTCAGCTAATGGTAAGTGGTCATCCCGACTTCCTCCAAAGTCAATGACGCATGCCCGAAGCATATCTTCTAGTGTCTGAATAGTCCTTTCCGACTGACCATCCGTCTGGGGATGATAAGCCGTGCTAATATGTAACCTCGTCCCCATCGATCATGGAACTTCTTCCAAAATTTAGATGTAAACCGAGTGTCACGATCAGAAACAATAGACACCGGCACACCATGACGAGTTACAATCTCTTTGATGAATAGATCCGCTAATCTTTCAGAGGAGTACGTCTCGCGGATCGGTAGAAAGTGTGCACTCTTTGTTAAACGATCAACTATCACCCATATGGCATCATACCCTCTCACGGTACGTGGTAACTTTGTGATAAAGTCCATGGTGATATGCTCCCACTTCCACTCCGGTATATCCAACGGTTGGATCTTCCCGTACGGCTTCTGATGCTCAGTCTTCACTTGCAAGCAAGTAAGACACTTACTCACATACTCCGCTACATCGCGCTTCATACCCGGCCACCAATAATCTTTCTTCATATCTTGATACATCGTTGTAGCACCAGGGTGAATAGAGTATCGAGTCTTATGAGCTTCGTCCATAATCATCCAACGTAAATCCCCGTAACGAGGGATCCACCTCCATCATAATCGGGTTCTAACACCAAGAGTGTTTTCACCCAACTCCGCAACCATACCTCTCATCCTTTCAAAGTTAAGATGATCTTCTTTCAATGCCTCATCTTGAAACTCCTTGACCTGCTTCATCACATCAGAGGTCATAATCAACTGATAAGCATTTACCCGAATCGGCTCGGGTCTCTCCTTTTGGCTAAGGGCATCCGCTACTACGTTGGCCTTGCCCGGATGGTAATGGATCTCGCAATCATAATCCTTTATGAGCTCCAACCATCGCCTCTGCCTCATGCTCAGGTCCTTTTGCTCGAAGAAGTACTTCAAGCTCTTGTGGTCCGTGAAGATTGTGCACCTCGTTCCATATAAGTAGTGCCTCCAAATCTTTAGTGCAAAGACCACAGCTGCTAACTCCAAGTCATGAGTAGGGTAATTCACCTCATGAACTTTCAATTGTCGAGACGCGTATGCTATCACCTTTCCTCGCTGCATCAACACGCAACCCAACCCCGAGTAAGAAGCATCCGAATAGACCACTAAGTCCTCACTTCCTTCGGGAAATGATAAAATTGGAGCTTGAGTCAACCTTGCCTTTAACTCCTCAAAAGCACTCTCTTGAGCTTGACCCCATACAAACTTCACATCCTTGCGGGTCAACTTAGTCAACGAAGAAGCTATATTAGACAAGTCTTGAATGAATCTCCTATAATATCCCGCCAACCCCAAGAAACTACGAATCTCAGATGGCATCTTTGGAGACTTCCATTGCATCACCGCTTCCACCTTTGCTTGGTCCACCATGATCCCCTCCGGATTCACTACATGACCCAAGAACTGAACTTCACGCAACCAGAACGCGCATTTGGAGAACTTGGCATACAACTTCTCCTTTCTCAACGTCTCCAACACCTCTCGAATGTGTCCGGCATGCTCCGCCTCGCTCTTCGAATAAATCAGGATATCATCAATAAACACAATCACTGAGTTGTCCAACATCGGCCGACACACTCGATTCATCAAGTCCATAAAAGCAGCTGGCGTGTTGGTCAAACCAAAAGACATAACGAGAAACTCATAGTGTCCATAACGCGTACGAAAAGCTATTTTAGGAATATCTTGCTCTTTCACCTTCAACTGATGGTAACCAGATCGAAGGTCTATCCTTGAGAACCAACTGGCACCTTGGAGCTGATCAAACAAATCATCAATCCTCGGTAGCGGGTACCGATTCTTCACCTTCAACTTATTCAACTCACAGTAGTCAATACACATCCTCGTACTACCATCCTTCTTCACGAATAGGACCGGAGCACCCCAAGGAGAGATACTCGGTCTAATGAACCCCTTATCAAGCAATTCCTGTAGTTGCTCCATCAACTCCTTCATCTCGGTCGGAGCCAACCGATACGGTGCCTTAGCAACAGGTTGAGCATCGGGTATCAAGTCAATCTGGAACTCGATCACGTGGTCCGGTGGCACACCTGGTAAGTCTTCGGGAAACACATCTGGGAACTCACACACAACCGGTACATCTGACAGTTGTGGTGTTAGCGTATCTACATCCTTTACGTATGCCAAGTAGGCACTACATCCACGCCTCATGCACTTTCCTGCCACCGCCATCGAAATCACCTTCGGAATCATCGTAACTCGATCACCGTGAATTGTCACCGAACTCCCGTCAGGCGCGGTTAGATTAATCATCTTCTTGCGACACACAATGCTCGCCTCATAGTCTGCCAACCAATCCACTCCTAGGACTACATTGAAACCGCCTAAGGTCATCACGAACGGTCTAACAGGAAACTTATGACCTTCTAATTCTATGTCATAGCCTTCTATCATCTCAGAAATCCTAGTAGACTTACCTATGGCAGTTTCTACATCGAAGGGCTCATCAATACTCCTACTACTAACAGGCAACTTCGCACAGAAAGCAGCAGAAATAAAATTCCTACTAGCTCTTGAATCAAATAACACAGAAGCAAGAGTTTGGTTTACTAGAAATGTACCTGACATAACATCGGGGTCCGTCCTAGCCTCCTCCCTAGTCATCGTGAAAGCCCTGGCGCTAGCTTTCTGCCCTTCAGTCCCGGCTGTTTTCTTCGCCCCGGAACTCTCAACCCTCGACTTCTTGCATTCCCTAATCATGTGGCCCTCCTTGCCACAGTTATAACACGTCCTTACCCTGCAACCCTTCGCCACGTGTACTGTCCTCCCACACCGGAAACAGACATTGGATCCCAACCTACACTCTCCGGTGTGCTCTTTCCTACATTTGCCACACCTCTTCGACCCCGCACCGGGTGTGACCACACGTCGGTCATCCACCCTCGCAACTTTGTTGTTTGGAGCGGCCCCGCCACGTCCAAATCTCTTCCCATTCCAGTTCCGGCCACCACCGCCTTTCTTGCTCACCTCAGCCACCACCACTTCCCTCTCGTAGTACAGCCTTCCCGCCAGATCGACCATCGACTTAAAGATACTTGGCCGAGCTTTGCTGAAGCTGAATACATTGCTGTTGCAAGCTATTGTAATCAAGTGCTTTGGAATCAGAATCAGATGTTGGACTATGGATTCAACTTCAAAGAGACTCCCATCCATATAGACAACAACAGTGCTATCTCTATTACAGAGAATCCTCTGCAGCACTCAAGGACCAAATACATCAACATCAGGTATCATTTGATCAGAGATAACTTTGAGAAGGGATTAATCAATCTATTCAAAGTTAACACAAATGAACAATATGCTGATCTGTTCACTAAAGCTTTTGATGAACAGAGATTCAAATATCTTGTATCAGCTATTGGGATGTAACTTTGAGTAGATTTTCTTAAAACTTAAATCAACTTTATTTCTAAAACCTGTGTGTCCTAAGTTGTCTATTTTATTACCTTCATAAGCCCATTTATTTTTGAAGAAAAATTTTAATGATATTCCTTAGATTTTTGAAAATTTCTCATTTTCTTTTGGTAGAATTCAAGTTGCCTACAGAAGAAATTTATATCTTCAAATCAAATAACTACTTATTATAAGAAATTTACCTTCGGAAGAAATTATGAGAATATCTTCCAAAGCTTAAATATGCTTCTAAGTACTTACATGTATTTAAAAGGAAAAATATCTTTCGAAAGCAATTATGTCTCAGAAGACTTATTCTCTTTACTCCTACTTCTTAAATCTTCCGAAACCAAAAATGTGTCTGAAGAAAAATTCTCTACGTATTTTTCTTCCGAAGCCAAATTTTTAAAACTCTTAGCAATATCTTCCGAAACAAAATTGACTTCGGAAGCTTTTTCTTAAAACTTCCGAAGCAAAATTACCTTCGGAAGATTTTCAACTTCCAAGAAAACTACCTTTTTGGGCACTTTTCAGAAGTGGGACCTACTTTCGGATTTCAAAGTTTATTCTTTTGTTTTAACTTTGTCTCAAATCCATTTTGTATAAATTCTCTAAACGGTTCCCTTTCTACTCACTATTCTCTTCATCTGCATTTTCTCTCTAACCTAAATTCACCCCCAAATCAACCTCGTTCTTATCTTCCTTCACCAAAAAGCTACTTCAAATAGCCAACCTTGACCATAGAAACCAACCCGATTTTGCCATGCATCTTCACAGGAAACATAATCAGGTTGCTTTGTTAGTCTTTGAGAAAGATCCGGGTTTCTCAGAGGTATGTCGTTACCTTTCATTGTCCAATCACTTCACCTCCCTCACCATTGATCCTCCTCTCTATGAGGATCAGTTGTTGGCATTCTGGAGGACCTGCTAAGAGGTCACCATGGATCGCGAGATGGCACTATCTACCATAGTTTAGGGGAGGACAATCTTCATCACTCTAGCCACCATAAACACTCATCTTCAGCTGGATCATGTAGAATGTGATTTGTCCTTCCCCAAAGCTACTGTCAACCACTCCTTTGAGCAGATGGGCTCTGAAGGTGACTTCTCAGTCAGAACCTTCAGATAGGGGAAGCTCTCCTCTCAGTGGAAATAACTCCTCCATGTTGTCATACATAGCTAATCCAACAAGCATAGAAATTGGGACCAGATTCCAGAAGACCTCTCCTTTATAGTCCATAGGATGGTTCAGGGGGTCAAGTTTAGGTATTCATAATTTTTTATACCAATTTACTTACAAACTTAGACTCCTTATAGTATTATATGTTCCCAATATATGTCCAGTACATTTTTAACTATGAACTGGGCTCATAGTTGTGGGGAATGGGTAATATTTTAAAACTGGGACAGATGAATCCCAACATCTTCAAAACCATGAGGAAGCCAACTGTTGGCTTCTTTAGGGTAGAAACAGCCCTAGTCTCAAAAATGTTAGAGCTCATTGCTCAAGGTGGCAACCTCACAACACCAGCTAGTGTTGAACCAACACCTTCTATCTCCCATCCACAGATACAGCCTACAACAACCATCACCTACCAGAGAAAAACCAAACGAACCCCTACACATGCTACTCAGTGTGTGCAGGCCCCCATATCACCACCCATGCAGGAGAAAGTGGAAACTCAAGCTCCCACTTCCCCTGAGGAGTAAACCACTCCTATCTCTCAAATGATCAGTGCTGAGGTTCCTCGTGCTCAGCCTGATGAGCTCACAACCCCAACCGCCTTAAGCCTTCACTCAGAGTCTCAAAACTCTAGTGAACAACCTTCTGAGGACAGTTACCATCCCCAGCCGCTGGATCTAAACTAACCAATTCCCAGCCTTGACTTCTATGATGATGTAGACATGGGCTTCAGTGAGTACCATGAGTCTCTCTTCTCTACCCCTACTTAAAGAGAGATAAGTACTCCTATCTCACCCAGGTCTAGCCCATATCATCCACCTACCACTGAGGTGGATCTCCCTAAACCTGTTTAGGTGATCCATACGGAAGAGGCTCTCACTTAAGAAAGTGATTACATCATTCAGACCTCAACAATGGTAGCCTAGCCTCTTGACACTTCTCTTGAAGTTGTCATGATGCAGGGGAAATCCAGCCACCAAGAACAACATGCTAGTGATGAGGAAGAAGACCTTGGTCCTATTCTCTTCCCCTCATGATTCTTCTGATGAAGATGAGTGGAGTTTGAAACTAAAGGTGCACAAACTAACTAAAAATTGCACCTATTTAGTCTCTAAGATTAGTCACCTGGAATCTCAGGTGACTATCTTACAAAGGAGGGTCAATGACCAGCAACTTGAGATCACTGATCTCAAGGGCAAGTTAGCTGAGAGACCACTAAGGAGGACTCAACCAAGTCAATAAGAACCTAAGGATGTGATGGACCAAACCCCTAGCTCACTTATGCAAGAGGGTGATGCTACTAAAAAGGGGGAGAAAGCCTTGGCAATCACAGAACCTGGGAGTTCCTCTCAAAGTATGGACATAGAGGATTCACCACCCTCTCTTGCAATTATCCATACTCAGCAACCTCCTCAAGTCTTCATGAGTATAGACTTACTCATATATAGTCTGTTTGAGGAGGGTATACCCAGAGCCATGTCTACCCCATCTCTTCACTCTGAGAACCCAATCATAGGATGGAGGTATGACATAGAAAGAAGGGCTCTTGTCATCTCTAGAGCTTAGGGTCATTAGGAAATCTTCAACTTTTCAAACCTGAGTTTCTATGAGTGCATCCATCTGGTTGATCTTCCACTTCTCAACCCAAGCCAAAACAGACAAGCTGAAAGACTAGCAGATTGGATTCAAGGAAGGGTGCTAGAAGAGTTCAAGATTTTAGGTGAGATTTTAGGTCAACTGGATGTTGAGGTGAGATTTTAGGTCAACTGGATGTTGAGGTGGACCCTAAGATTATCTTCTAAGGGGAAACCTTGACTGAAGGCCCAAAAGTTGAACCTGTGAACCTTGAGATAGGATCTCCTTCAGCACCCAGTACCCTCAGTGAGACACCAGCTGGTGAAGGTGCTTCACATCCTCTCTCTGGCTGGAGCTTGATTGTTGAACCAAGCAATGAAGGCAAAAGCTCTCTCCACCCTGAGTCACCAAGGTCAGTGTGTGACAAAGGGAAGAGGAATATGATCTCTAAGGAGATAGTGGAGGAAAAGAGAGAGAGGAAGAGAAAGCTAAGGGGAGAGAGTTCAATAGGGTCTCCAAGCTTTATGGAAGCTGCAATCTGATCTACCCCCACGCCAAATACTCAAGATGATGAGTTGATGGCAGCCAAGCTAAACTACCTGGGGACCAGGAACTCTAACATTGATGAACTCATATCTCTCCCCTTAGATGAGTTGAATGAACTGGCTGATAATGAGTTGTCAAAGGAGAGGAAAGAGGAAGAGGATATAGCATTACTCCTTAAAATCAAGGAAGAAAGGAGACTGAAAAGGCTCTACAAACATACTCCTATCCTCTCCCCAGTTCAAGAAACTCCTGAGAAAGAGACTGTGGAAATCATACAACCTCAGGTAGATAAGGAAGATGAAAGGATGAACATGATCAACTACCTGAGTGCCACAGGACTCTATCAGGCATCTACACTTCTTCCCTAATCATTTGAGTACATTAAATTTGAATATCTCAAGCAGCTGGAGGAACAAGCTACAAAAGAAAGAAAAGCTACTAAGAGAAAATTAAGGGAAGAAGCTGCAAAGTCAAGAGCCATCATCCATAAAAGCCAAAAGAAGTCTGATGATAGAGAAAGAATGATGAGCTTCTTAAAGCTGTATGGATTCTCTGGAAGGAGGCTTGGTCCTATGTCTCTATCCACTATGGATGAGCATATCAGAGTGATCAAGTAGAAGATTAAAAAGGGAGATCTTGCTAACTTGCATTCTCTACCAAGTCCAGATCAACCTGAAGTTGAGGTGAAGATAGAACCCCCAGAGACAACATAATCTGAACCTAAAGCTGCATCTTAGCCAACTTCGTCTTCTGATCCACAGCTGGGTCCTCTTCTCTCTCCTTCTGAACCTGTGAGAGAAGAGAGCCCAACTGAGAGAGACACAACAGAACAATCTGGTACTAAAGACCAGTCCTCTCGGTTAAAGACTTCAAAGAGGAGGAAAAGGATGGTGAGGAAAAGTGTTTCAAAGAAGAAAAAACCATGGCATCCACCTGTACACCTCAGGATGAGTCAGAGCATCCTGAGGTAGTGCATGAATAGGCTGCTCAACCAACTCCTATTCAAGTAGTGCCTCTTGCAATTGGAAGACCCATCTTGTCCTAGAGTTTTGCTGCTAATCCGGATAGATGGTATGTCATCAGAGATCAAGGAGGTCAAGATGTTTACTTCTAGCAAGACATGCTTGATCTTCCTCTACATGACCTCTATGACATGAGAAGACACTATGAAAGTCTAAGGGATCCTTACCATATAATGAAGAAAGGCATGGTCTTTATCCTAATAAGGACTGTAAACATCTGAAGAACTTCTCTGTTTTCGTAGCATCAGCCTAGGGGGAGTTTGTAAGGTAATATCAGAAGATTATAAGGCCGATGCAACCAAAGAAGCCAAAACAACCAAGAGTCTTCCTGCATGCATGCACTAAAGGTACAAGGTAGAAGTTGCTTTGGAAGTTTTGCACTCTCCACATAAAAATACTCTAAGTGTAAAATCTTCTGAACCCAAAGTCCAAATCTTCCGAAGCCAAAGATGAAGTCTTCCGAAGCTTCAAAGACAATCTTCCGAAGTCAATTTGCTATGAAGACTGATTTCTTCTGAAGATAGAGAAGACATGCTTTCTCTGATATACTTTACATAAAGCTGACACACTTTCCGCTGAAACTCTGAAGACTCACCAACTTATATGAGTTGGTGAAAAGTCCACGCTTTTGTAAACTGTAGATTAAGGTATTTGTCTGTAACTTCCTACTATTGTACCTGTAAACCTTTTTATATTAAAAAAGGATGTGAGCTATGGCATGTCATAGTCACTAGTCAAAAGGCAATCTGCCTTTTGACTCTATATTGATCTTGTTGTCTAGATTAGTGTTTCCAACTATCTTTCTAGATATTGATGGTTGTAGGATGTAGTGTAAAGTTTCTCAGGTCCTTGTAATTCAGATATGATTTTGTAACACTTGTAATTAAAATTGAGAACAATATACAACATCCTTTAAAACCATACTTCTGTGTTCTTGTTCTTAGTTCTGTCTCACTACTTACTTGTGTTCTTAGTATCATCATACTAAAACCCGGTTCCCTATTTGAACTGTTAAGTATTCTAAATCTCTCCTCATTGTGAGACTGATTGTATTAACCACCCTTACATGATCTTGCATAACTTATCACGTCTAAGGCTTTTCTAACATGCAAACCTCTTAAGCAACATCAACATAAGCATAAACAAGCATTTTAGTGTGCATAATAGGCCTAAAACGTAAAACTTGTGTAAAAAGGGGACTAGAAACTCACTTCTTGAAGTTCTAGCACAAACACAACCTTCCCGAAGCCTTTGCCAATCGAAAACTACATAACCATGTGTTATATTCATCAATAATTGTTTCTTAGTACACCACACGAGTTACTACACAAGTTACATACCTTAAACACTTTGTTTCTTCACTTTCTCTCTCTACGCAGCCGATTTCTCTCTAGCAGCAGTACTTCTCGCGTGAAACTAGAGTCTGCCAGGTGTTCTCAGCTATTTATACCCAGTAATACTTTTCGCATGGAGTTCTCGCGCGACAAGTTCTCTTCGCGCGAGAACTTAATCTGCCTTCTTTTCTTCAAAATTTTTGGGCATTACAGGGACTAAGCTTCAAGTCAATGGTAATCGGTTAGTGGCCAAATCAATGTACCGACTGAGATTTTCTTGGAGATCATAAACCTCTATCTCATTAAAAAACTAAGTGTGGGGAAAGGTATAGTCAATGACCCGTAACCAAAACATGACTCTATGTTATTTTCTATCTTTTTTATTATGTTATGTGTTTTTAGGACTTTAATTTTCTATTTTAAATAATATGGTGATGTTTTAGATTAATCCCAATGTTTTCTTTTGAGCTCATTCAAGGCGGCTGATGGAAATGATCACGCGTATTTGGCTTATCATTTTAGGGGAGTTTTCGTTTGCCTTTCTCTACTTAATATTTATTGTGAATCACGTTGAGGACAATGTGAAGTTTAAGTGTGCGGAAGGTATACATGCTTGATACTTTGATTATAAATAGGTCCAAGTTATAATTAAATCTTTTGCAAAAAGTCACTCTAATTTTAATGTTTGTGGCAACAACATCGGAAACTTAAAACAGTTTTTGATAAAACATAATATAAATATACGTTTTCGATAAATAAATAAGCAAATAAAGCAAACCCAAATAATCTTAAAAATGTTTTTAGTGATATCCTGAAAAGCAAAAAGAGTTGGTGGAAATATTCAAACATGTAAAATGAAACACTTATACCCAATTCCATCCGTTATGTGAGCTTATTTTTTAGCCTTAAACAAGCTTTGCATTTATGTATTTTTTCTTTCATTATAGATATATTGAGGGTGCCTTATGTTGCGTGTGAATTAGAATTTGTTTTGGGTATGCATTTCAAAACCATATAAGTATTTCTTGCGTAAAAAGTATTTAGGCAATTAGGAAATCCCAACATTCGAGCCTCTACCATTTTCAAATATTCTTACCCAAACATTATCCCTAGTTTGCCTCATTGAGCTTAAACGTTTTCATTTTCCATCACCCAAAACACTAAGCCACTAAACCAAAAAACCTTCAACAAAACCCTTTTTCATTAAAGACATGTTTTGGCTTATTTCAAGAAAAAAGAAAGAAAAAAACTAGTTCCGTCATTTCGTGGTATTTCAAAATATGCGATCAAGAAAGGAAAAATGATATGAAAAATGCCCAACTTATGGAGAATTTGTTACATGATGGAAAGTGTAGCAAAAACCAAACCGAATCCAAGAATTCGATATCCAAATCTGTTGGGTGCTTTTAGGCTCCAAGCCGAACGACCCTTAAAAAAAGGATAGCTACGTATATCTTTGGGTTAAGAAGGAAGTGCAGTTTTTGAAAATGCAACACGGTCTTGACAATCTGACCATAAACGAGTCCTCGAGTTTGCATATCCATTGTAGCTTGAGTATTGTATGGGGAACCATTTTTATTACTTTCTTATTAGTTTATATCAATCAAATAAGCCAAGATCATCGTCTTTAGCATTTACCCTAAACCTAAGCCAAGTTACAACCCATCAAAGACATAATGATTTATGCAAGTAAACACCTAACATAGGTGGAGATTTGATCCCTTACCAAGCATATGATTTCACACGTATTCATACTAGGCAATTAAGCATATTAGTCATACTTCATCTTATGTATGATTCCATATATATAGCTGAGTATGAGTGCACCTTGTGAGAAGTGTGAATTTTTACATGTTAAAAATCTTTACAAACCATTCTATTGCTTGAAAGGATATCATTCCACATGTGCTTAACAGTTTATATTTAGGTAAACCAAGTCTGCTTGTATAGTTCTCGAAAGACATATTTATATCTTGATTGATTTGGTTTTTGGTGGTATTGCTATTTTGAGTGATTTTGCTTGAGGACAAGCAAAGTTTAAGTGTGGGGATATTTGATGTGCACTAAATTATACATATAAAACACATCAATTGCACATCAATTATTCTAGAAACTCTTATTGAAAATGATGATTTGATACTTCAATCATTCATATTGTGTTTTCAGGCTTGGAAAAGACCAAGATGAACAAAAGGAGCATAAACAAAGAGAAATTTGAAGAAAAAAAGCTCTGGTATTCAAGCACGGGGCCGTGCCTCATTAAGCATGCCCCCATGACCAGCCTAAAACACGCCCCCTGCTTAAATTAGCACACCCCTATGATTGAACAACCGACAGGTCAAAAAGCTCTATTCCCAAAAAGTAGTCATAGGGGTGTGCCTCATGAGGCACGGGGGCATGCCTTGACAACTTCTGAGCGTATGAGCCGACCAACTTACGTAAGCATTGTACTACCATGGGGCTGTGCCATTTAGGCACTGGGTCATGCTTAAACACTCCAGAAAGCCTATAAATAAGACTTCATTTGCAACTTTGAATGGGAGCTTTTAGGATGTGAAGTGCTGGTGTTCCCTCTCGGGAACCCAGCCTTTGGAGGTCCTTAGAAGGTTTTGGAGGTTTATTCAACACTTAGAAGAAGCTCGGGATCGTTTAACATCATCCATAGTCGATCACCGGTTTGATTGTTCTAATTTACCGATGATTTCATTACTATCTTTTGTCTTTGTTGTTATGTTCAAGCTCATTATGAGCTAAACTTAAATTGTTATCCTAAAGTACTAATACTTTATGTAACTTGTGATGAACTAATCATGTGGTTTATATTATGTTAATGTTATCGTAATCTTGGGAAAACTTTTGACGGGTAGCATCTATATTTGAACGGTGAGTTGTAAACTTATGATTTGTAATTGTGAATGTCATACAAGGTTGAAAAATGTATGAACTAAATTTTATTCATGAAACCGGTCTTCATAACAAATCCATGGCTAATGAACTAGAAATGGTTATTAGAAATCATATCACCATAACTTTCTGATCATTTAATGGTTCCTTTTTATTAATCTGAGAAATCTACAGTTATTGTTATGATTTTCTAAAATTAATGGTATGTTAGAAAGGAACCTGGTCAACTCTCTTTTTAACATTAAGTTATGTTTTAAAAAATCATATGTCAAAAGGTCACACGAGATTTACCTACATTACTAGTGGCTTTAATTTATTCAGTAAGTCTCATCCTGATGAGATCCTAGTCACTAAGGAGCGGATAGACTAGAAATTGCACCAGCTCACATTTATAAACATTAACATAATTACATTAATCAATATCTTTAACCACACCACTAATTCATCACAATTACATAAGTGTAATCTAAATTGGGATAATAACCTTACTTTACTAAAAGAATCACCAAAAGTCTTAATATATCTTTATCTATCTTTATTTATAGTTATTTTGTTTAACTTATCATTTTCTAAAACATAAAACTGATAGTCAATTATGAGGGTTGTTGAGTAGGCTTAGTGTGTCCACAGATTGATACTCGGTTCTTACTAACATTATATTACCTCACGACAGGTACACTTGCCTTTTGTCTTTGTAGTTTAGTATTAGTAACAACCAATTAAAACAGAATCTGTGCGAAAAACCTTTATTAAAATATATGTACTTTTTACACACATCAGGGCTACAACTGGAGTGCTCCTAAAGTACAAAGAAGCTAGAGAGCAAAGGGAATGAAAACAAATAAAAACCAAGAAAACTATTCAGAGGTCTTCCCATCTACCAACTAAGCATCTTGTATCACCTAATTCTAACTCAACTAACTACGATCATTATCAGCCTATTTCATCAGCCCTTGCGAAAAAGAAAATTAAGCCTAAAAGAGTCGTAAAGGTATGGGTGATTGACCCAGAGGTGGAGGAGAAAATCCTTAAAGGAAAAAAGGTGTTAACTGCTGGTTCTTTAGCCCAAAAGAAGAGATTTGCAGTCAATGGGGCAAATGGAGAGATCATGTATTATGATCATAAGTATGAAGTATTGGATCTGTCCTTTGACATGTTAGAGAAAATTGCTAAGTCCCTTAACATCTTTGGATGTAGAAATGAAAAGTCCAAGATGTTACTTCAAAAAGTACTGTCCTTAGTTAGTGTTGAATTTGTTTAAGAGAACCCTAAAACTCCACTATCAGCATATGATCTGATAATGGTGTGGGAATATGACCAGAAGAAAGACACATACTTTATCACCAGATCAGCAGCTGTAAAGGTAGTTTACTCAAGAAATCAACTAGTTTGCTTCAAAAGATATGAGATAGTGGACCTAACTAGATTGAGGCTAAGGAACATAAATAATAACTTAAAGGAAAAAGAAGTAGAGAAGGTGCTGATGAGAATTTACAAGTCTCATCTAGAAAAGTCAAGGCAGCCTTTAGAACAAAGAAGAAAATGAAGGAGTCTGAAGCTACTTAAGCCACCTTATCTACCAATACTGTACCTAGCACTCAACCACAATCATCTCCTTCCACCATCCAAACCGCTCAAACCACTGAGCATGTTTCCCTGACAATCCAACAAGCCTCCCAACAACTGAATCTCCAACACAAAGCAAGTCTGATCAATCAGAAGATGAAATTGTCATCACCAAAACTGCCAGAAAGGTAAGACAAGGCTTGGATAATCCTAAACAAACTATTAAAAAAGAACTCTTAGAATTTGACCAAAAAGAAGACTCAAAGGGTGATGTCATAACAATTATTTACTAGGGATATGATCGAAAGGCTGAGAGATACTTTATTGAGAGGGAGAACATGTCCAAGTATTTCTTTCTGACTGAGCTAGAAGTTCTAAACCTTAACTCCAAAGACCTACAAAAGATGTTAACCTTGATCAAGGAATATGAAGGCATGCCAGATAAGTACAAATCTAGGACTTCCATTCTAAAGATAAAGAATAGGCTGCTGTGTTTTGCCTTTTAGAGGCAACATAGTACTAAATTTGCTAACTTCTAATGTGTCGATTGCATATCCATGTTGTACATACATTTTTGTAAACCAGGAATAGATGTAAAATGATTATTTCTTTTTGTTTACCTTTGATAGTTTAAATACCTTTCACTTGTATAGTTTTGAGGTTAGCTTGTTAGCCCCCTTGTTTATGATTATAACAATTTGTAGTCAGAAAAGATTCATCAAGTGTAAACTTTGAAAAAACTTCTTATGTCCTTATTATTACTCAAATTATATGTGTGTGTTAAGTAAGACAGTTGACTTACATTCCACATTTGTCATTTTCCAATCAAACGGAAAGGTCTTGTTAAGTCCTTCACTCAATCCAACAGACTCCATTATTCATTTATGATCCAATCACTCGTTGGAGCTACAATTTTTCATCCGACACTTATTGTTTAACCTTAGCTGGTGCCGGAAAGTCAAAAAAGTATGATCTCTTTAGACTATCTCGACATAACATGAAGGACTTAGTCAGTCTACCTCTTGAAAACCACTCAAGAGATAGAAGAGGATACATGTATGAGCTATTGCTAATAAGAATGTTTGAAGGATGAAAAATAGTTTTGGTAGCATCATCCTAGGGGGAATTTGTTAATCTATAAAAAGGATGAAGCTACCAAAAACTCAAGGATTCAGCACTGGCTGTCAACTACCGAATTCTGCTGAATCACTACCGATCAGCACTCTCAAATTGATAAATTATTGATTGACAGATTATCGGCACTCATATTAATAAGCTACTGATTAACTACCACACTAGACAAGTATGTATGTACCGAAGTACATTCGCAGCTATTGGTTTCTACCTTTTGGAGACAACATAGTACTGAAGTTGCTAAGTTCTAATGTGTCGATTGCCTGTCTATGTTCTACATATGTTTTCCTAAATCAGTAATAAATATAAAGTGATTTATTATTTTGTTGAGATTTCTTAATATAAATACCTCTTACTTGTATAGTTTTGAGGTTAGCTTGTTAGTCCACTTGTTATCCGCTGATTATTATTCATTATACTTGAAAAAGATTATTCAAGTGAATACTTTGAAAGAACATTTTTTGTCTTTATCATTACTCAAAGTATTTGTGTTTGTTAAATAAGACATTTGACTTAGATTCCGCATTTGTCATCTACCGATCAACTAGAAAACTTTTGTTAGTCCATAACCCGATCCAACAACTATCACCAACTTCAATCCTCCATTCTTGTTCTTATTGAGTTTTGGTCAGTTTCTTTTGAAATGCCTGGTCTGCCTACATTCATACCATTTCTTGATGGTTCCTATGCCTGGGAAGGCTTGTTTGAAATGTTCACCAGGTAGTGTTTGGCATCATGCCCAAATTTATCACATCACTTATAGTTTTTCTTGTTGCATGGCTTATTGTGGTTATAATTGTATTTTTTGTACTTTGGTAGGGTCCTGCTATAACCTGTATGGCTTTGAGAATCTGATGATTTATTGAAGTTACAAAAGTTGTCAAACTTCTTTGACTGTTGTTGGGTGTTCTGTTGTGAAAGGGTTGATTATGAGCATGACTATTTGTTACAGGAACTCTGTTCCCATTTCCTCTCGCTAATACCATCAGAAGTAGTTGACGCAGCACCACATGGAGGTAGCTTACCCTGTATGACGGCAAGGTTAGTCAGTTTATACACCAGCCTGATTGCGTCCTGAATTGTTGATGCTCTAGCAGTAGTTACCAGACTCTGGATTTCAAGGACTAATTCACTTATGTACCTCTCAATCTGCATGTAAGAAGGGTTAACCATGTTTGAGAGAGTAGAGAGCTCGTGAGAACGAGTAGCGTATGCTTCAATTTTAAAACCAATCAATCTTTAGGTTCAAAAACTTGGTTTCCAGTCTCTACACCTCATATCAGGAACAAAACTCCACTTTTAGTATGTTTTTTAAATCTTCCTAGGTTGTGGCATTAGAAGTTTCCACACCCAGCATTTGTACCTGGGTATTCCACCATCTTAGATCTGGGCCATCTAGAGTGCCCATTGCATACTCACCCGATTAGCCACCGGGCAACTGCAAATCTCGAAGATGGATTCAAGCTTTTCGAACCACCGAACGAGTCCAATGGGTCCTTCTAACCCAGTAAACAGGTTGGGCTAATAACCCATAAATGTCTTATACGTACAGATCTCGTAACCTACATTTTGTTCAGATTAGGACTAAGAAATTTCTAACGAATGCTATAGATAGCAGGATTTCAAGGAAAACTTTAACATCAGAACGTGAACCGGTACTACTTACCAATCGGATTAGGTTGCGGGTTTTGATTAGCTAGTGCAGCAGTCACATGCTGGTTAATAAGAGGGGCAAGTTCCACTGATGTCATGTTGATATTGACACCAACCACGTCCACGTCCACTCTAACGTCTACACATTTTTAACAATCACAACGTACGGAAATAAGTAAATATCTTGCATATTAACTCATTTAAGTGTAAGCAATTTAAAAAAATTAGCACAACAATAACTTAGTATTCAAATAATAATATCTGACAAAATAAATTGTCAATACGTCTATAGTCAATTAAACCAAACAACGAAATCCAAATGTGTTCGTCAAATGGTAACAACCCATCCCATCTAGTTGAATAGTATGAAAAAGGTTAAACAAATAAATGAAATGATGAAATTGTCACACCCTCAAAATCCACGCGCGGGGTTTTACCACAAGGCGTGTGAACAAACTAGGATCCCAGTCATTAGTTACTCAGAACGACACTATATGCAACGTTTAAAACAATTCAAAGTTAGAAACTTTAAAACATTTGCGGAAGCATTTAGTAAATAATTCAAACACTAAGTACTAAATGATAGTAATGACTAACGATGAGTGGAAAGCAATGATGATAGTAAACACTAACGATGAGTGGAAAGACAACCCTTCAAAGGTTAACTAGAACACGCAAGTACATAAGTACGTGTACATAGAAAGTTTTACAACCCTCAGTGCTCAACAAACACATTGACCTAGGGTTTTCAAAAACAAGACTCACTAGACCGTTGTGGATCACTCTTCATCCGTGTAAGGCCCCGTTCCCGGAAACCTCACAGTTGGTCAATCACAACATTTTTCATATAAAAGTACAATTCATTTCATAAAAACGTTGCAGCGGATTAATTTATCAAAATCCATTCATGCATTACTATTTGATGTTGCTAAATAATACACCATTGTATTTTAACGGTTACAAAAAGAATCATTCAGTTGTATTACAAAACAACAATATCATCATGCATGAATGGATGCCAGTCTTTGCCCGCCAAGTAGCCTCACCAGCATGCCATCCCCAGCAACAAGTTACCTGCCAACTGAAAATGCATAAAAGTCAGCGTTGTTGAGTGAGTTCTAGTTTTAAAATTAAAGTCCCTTGTTAATATATGAAAATATCATTTTCTTAAAATACTTCCTTTTCATAAAATCCATTATTTTTGTACGTGTTCACGCATCATACATACAACTAGATAATAATTCTGTATTATCTTTCATTATCGTTCGTTTTTGCACTTTCTTTCATCATTATCTTTCACTTTATCTGGACCTGTCATATGTTATGCCCCATCATTGTGCACGAAGCATCTACCTCTTGGGGTCAAGCGATAAGGATCCCGTTTTCACACGTCTCGATCAGTCACAAAGACTGACCCTCCTGTGTGTGAACCCTCATGGGTTAGCCAAAACGCACGTTATATAACACAAAGTTGAGCTAAAAACTCTCAATGAGTTGTGAACCTCCTTAAACATTTTCTTGCAAGACTTTCATTCATTCCTTATTTTCCATTTTTCATTATCATTAATCTTTCGCTTCGTTTATGATAATACTTTACGCATACAGGCATAAACACACCATGTAAAGTCACGTAATAATACGTAATACGGAACATAACAACAGGCCACAAACATGAAAAACACCAAAAAACATAACCATCAAAACATCCCAGGGCTTAGTCTTAAAATTTCCATTTCCCAAAATTTCATAAAATTTTCTAAGGCATTTAGACGCATGAGCACTATGCAAGCGCACGTGCACTTTAGGTGCATGAGGACACTTAGGCGGATGAGGAAACCTAGGCGCATGAGCACTGCTTGGGCGCATGAACCTTACTTAAGCTCATGAGCACTTAGCCGCCTGAGCAGTGGGCGCATGGGGTACTGTTTGGGCGCAAGATCAGCACTTAAGTTCAATAGGCAAAATTTTAGGCGCATGAACACTATGTTAGGTGCATGGGCGGTTGATAACTCGAACTTACACTATTTTTCAGACCCAATCATCATTTTAACATGTTCCTAACCCAAATCTAACATGCCAAACACCTAAATCAAGCATATAAACATGAAACACAACAAATCATACACAAACATACATTCACCCGTATAAACAGAGTATAAACATATGGTTTCATACACATAATTTGTAAAACATTTTTATATGCATCTTAGCCCCGAAAACAAGTTTAAAAATAGAAAACCGGGGATCTAGAACTCACCTGCAACAGCTTTCGAGCAAAACTCCTCCAAACTCAGAAGCACTTGGTGTTCAAACACCTAAACACACCAAAAACATAGAACCAAACACAAAGAACACATAAGAATTGGTCCCGGATTTGAAAACTCAGTTGAAACGGAATAAAAACGCAAGAAAACACTCACCTTCGAAGGTTTCTCTCACTAGAAACCGATAAAAACCCTGTTCTTCTTCTTTTTCTCTTCTTTGCAACCGAGAGGAGGTGAAATGCAGATGTAGTGGGCGGCCATGCTTCTTTTAAACATAAAATAATAAGGTTTTGTCCTTTATACAACTTTAACCCCTCCACTTATGCATATTCTCCTTTCTTTCTTTATACTTTTCTTTTCTTTTCTTTTTAGCAAATTTTCGGGTGTTACAAGTCCACCCCCCCCCCTTATAGAGGTTTCGTCCCCGAAACCTGTCACTTCTCAAACAGTTGTGGGTAATGTTGTCTCATCTCTTCCTCAGTCTCCCACGTAGACTCGGATCCCTTCCTGTGCTTCCACTGTACTCGCATAAGTGGAACCACTTTATTCCGTAATCTCCTCTCCTTCCGGTCAATGATTGCCACTGGTTGCTCTACATAATTGAGTCGTTCATCCAATTCATTGTCCTCCAGTGGTACAATCATATCTTCATCGGCTAGGCATTTTCTCAGATGAGATACATGGAATGTTGGATGAATCTCACTTAACTCATCGGGTAGCTCTAACCTATAGGCCACCTCTCCTACTCGAGCAATGATTCGGAATGGTCCTATATACCTCGGGCTCAGCTTACCTCGCTTTCTGAACCGAATGATCCCCTTCCAAGGTGAAACCTTCAGCATAACTTTATCACCCACCTTGAGTTCAATCGGCCTACGCCTCTTATTAGAATACGACTTTTGCCTATATTTTGCCGCCTTCATAAAGGCCTTGATATTTTCTAGCTTTTTAGTCATAGCCTTGATCACTTCCACGCTCCCCAACTCTTTTTGTCCAATGTCACCCTAACATACGGGCGTTCTACACTTCCTACCGTATAGCATCTCATATGGTGGCATACCAATGTTGGTATGGTAACTATTGTTGTATGAGAATTCAGCTAACGGCAAGTGTTCGTCCCAACTTCCTCCAAAATCAATGACGCATGCTTGGAGCATATCTTTAAGTGTCTGTATAGTTCTCTCCGAATGACCATCTGTCTGAGGATGGTAAGCCGTACTGATATGCAACCTTGTACTTATTGCATCATGGAATCTCTTCCAAAACATAGATGTAAACCGAGTGTCACTGTTCGACACGATACACACTGGTACACCATGACGGGTCTCAATTTCCTTGATGAACAGATCTGCCAACCTCTCAGATGAATATGTCTCGCGGATTGATAGAAAGTGAGCACTCTTCGTTAAGGGATCAACTAACACCCATATAGTATCGTACCCCCTTGTCGTACGTGGTAACTTCGTAATGAAGTCCATGGTGATGTGATCCCATTTCCACTCGAGTATATCCAAAGGTTGGATCTTCCTGTATGGCTTCTGATGCTCTGCCTTCACTTGCAAGCAAGTAAGGCACTTACCCACATACTTCGTCATATCACGCTTCATACCCAGCCACCAGTAATCTTTCTTCATATCATGATACATCTTGGTAGCACCGGGATGAATTGAGTGTCGAGTCTTATGAGATTCATCCATGATTCGCCCCCGTAGGTCTCCATAACGAAAGATCCACATCCGCCCAAAGAGGGTTCTAACTCCGAGAGTATTCTCACCCAACTCCGTGACTAGACCTCTCATCCTTTCAGATTTAAGGCGATCTTCTTTCAATGCCTCATCTTGGAACCCCTTAACATGTGTCATCACATCGGAGGTCATCAGCAACTGGTAAGCTTTCACCCGGATTGGCTCGGGTCTCTCCTTTCGGCTAAGGGCATCCGCCACTACGTTGGCCTTGCTCGGATGATAGTGGATCACACAATCATAATCCTTGATCAATTCCAGCCACCTCCTTTACCTCATATTGAGGTCTTTCTGCTCAAAGAAGTATTTCAAGCTTTTATGGTCAGTGAAGATAGTGCACTTCGTCCCGTACAAGTAGTGCCTCCAAATCTTCAATGCAAAGACGATAGCTGCTAGATCCAAGTCATGAGTAGGGTAATTAACCTCATGGATTTTCAACTATCGGGACACATAGGCTATTACTCTTCCCCTCTACATTAGCACGCAACCCAATCCCAAATAAGAAGCATCTGAATAGACCACAAAGTCTTCATTCCCTTCAGGTAACGTCAAGATAGGAGCTTGAGTCAACCTTGTCTTTAACTCCTCAAAAGCGTTCTCCTGTTCTAGACCCCATACAAACTTCACGTCCTTGCGGGTCAACTTGGTCAATGGTGAGGCTATCTTGGAAAAGTCTTGGATGAACCTCCTGTAGTATCCCGCCAAACCCAAGAAACTGCGGATCTCGGATGGCGTCTTTGGAGACTTCCATTGTGTCATCGCCTCAACCTTTGTCGGGTCTACCATGATCCCTTTGAAATTTTCCACGTGACCCAAAAACTGAACTTCACGCAACCAGAAAGCACACTTGGAGAACTTAGCGTACAGCTTCTCTCTTCTGAGTGTCTCCAATACTTCACGAATGTGACCGGCATGTTCTTCTTCGCTTTTCAAATAAATCAGAATATCATCTATAAACACAATCACTGATTTATTCAACATCAGCCGACACACCCGATTCATCAATCCATGAAAGCAATAGGCGCGTTAGTTAGACCAAAGGACATAACGAGAAACTCGTAGTGTCCATAATGCGTGCGAAAAGCTATTTTGGGGATATCCTGCTCCTTCACCTTCAATTGATGGTAGCCAGATCGGAGATCTATTCTCGAGAACCAACTGACACCTTGGAGCTGATCAAACAAGTAATCTATTCTCGATAGCGGATATCGGTTCTTCACTGTCAACTTGTTCAACTCACGGTAGTGAATGCACATTCTCATACTACCGTCCTTCTTCTTTACAAATAAGACCGGAGCACCCCAAGGAGAGATACTCGGTCGAATGAACCCTTTGTCCAGCAACTCTTGCAACTAAACCATCAGTTCCTTCATCTCAGATGGAGCCAATCGGTACGGTGTCTTGGCAACAGGCTGAGCACCAAGTATCAAATCGATCTGAAACTCGATCTCGCTGTCCGGTGGCACACCTGGTAAATCTTCTGGGAATACGTTCGGAAAGTCACACACAACTGGTACGTCGGACAATTGTGGTACTGACGCATCCACATCCTTCACGTAATCAAGGTAGGCGTTGCATCCATGTTTCATGCACTTCTCTACCACCACGATTGAAATCACCTTTGGAACCGTAGTAACTCGATCACCGTAGATCGTTACCGAACTCCCATCAGGCGCTGTCAGTCGAATCATCTTCTTGCGACAAAAAAATTTTTCCACATAGGCTTCTAACCAATCCATCCCTAGAACTACATCAAATCCTCCTAGGGGCATCACAAATAGTTTAGCAGAGAACCTATGGCCTTCCAGTTCTATGTCGCAATCCTCTATCAAGTCGGAAATCCTGGTAGACTTACCAATGGCAGTTTCTACATCGAAGGGCTCATTAATGCTTCTACTACTAACGGGCAACATAGCACAGAAAGCAACAGAAATGAAACTCCTACTAGCACCAAAATCAAATAACACAGAGGCACAAGTTTGGTTTACAAGAAACGTACCTGACATGACATTGGGGTCCACCCTGGCCTCTTCCCTGGTCATCGTAAATGCTCTGGCGCTTTCCCTCTGCCATTCATTGTCGGGCCTCTTCATTGCCCCAGAGCTCTAAGCCCTCGACTTTTTGCAGTCTCTGCTCAGATGGCTCTCTTCACCACAATTATAGCACCTCATCACCCCACAATCTTTTTCCATATGACCGGGCCTCCCACACTTGAAACAGATCTTCGACCCCCACTTACACTCCCCAACATGGTCTCTCCCACACTTACGACATTTCTTTGCCTCGGTACTCACCGACACTACCCGCTGGTCATCCGTTCTTGCCTTCTTGTTATTTGGGGTGAAACCACCACGTCCAAATCGCTTCCCACTCCATTTCCTGTTGCCACCATCCTTCTTACTCACCTCAACCACAGCCACCTCTCTCCCATCATACAATCTCCCTGCCAAATCCACCACAGACCTAAAGGTACTCGACCGGGCAGCAATCATGTGCCTGCGGATATCCACTGGCAAACCCTGGATATACCTCTTGATCTTCCTCGACACCGGCGTCACCTGATCCGGCACCAACCTCGCCATCTCGTTGAATTTAGTAGTGTACTGCTGGTGTGTCATGGTTCCCGCCTCTAATTGCAAGAACTCCCTCTCTATCTTGTTAAGTTCGCTATGAGGACAAAACTCCTCGATTACCATCTTCTTCAATTCGTTCCACCTCATCCTCCTGATAACCCTGCTATCCTCGGCCTGGACAATATTGTCCCACCAACATAAAGCCGAGTCCACGAATGAATGGATAGCAAACTTTACCTTTTGATCCTCCCTACATTCGCTGATCTCCAACACAGCCTCCATCTCTCTCACCCAAAGGTGAGCAGCAGCAGCGTTACCGTTGCCATCAAAAGTTAGGGGTCTACATCTTTGGAATGCTCCATAGCTGCACCCCTTCGTAGTCTCCTGCACTACTTCCTCCTCCTCCTCCTCGTAACTGGAGACAACCATCTCGGTATCTGGTTGCTCCATCTCCCCTGGACCTACTCCTTTGCCCCCTTGCCTGGAGGTTCTCCTTCTCTCCTCTTCCTCCTTCTTCTCATCCTCCATCTCAGCTCAATAACCACGGTCACTACATACGGTAGAATCATCTACATGACCTGATGAACTTCCTCCACAACCACCTCCTTTACTAAGGCTCTCAATTTAGCACTCTCATCACCACCCTCCTGGTGACGAAGCTCGGGCTCTGCAGGAGCCGTCTCAGCAGTCTTAGTCCGTATCTTCATGACACATGGTCCAGCACCACGGCCACCCCGTACTCCGCCTCGATAAGCCTTTGATGATCTACCACCAACCATCCTCTAAACATTATAAGATTCAAACACCAACATAGTCATTCAAGGTAATAGCTCAGTTTATATCAAGTATAGTAAGTCCTTAATTACAGTGGTCAGTTGTGATTAGCCACTTACTTTACTCTTCATCCCCCAAGCATTTCCTATCCTGACTACATCAGTATTCGAATCTACTAAGGGCACATAAATCAGATAGCACACGCATATAATATCGGTTAATATTTAAGAAAATAAATCACCTGATGGCACATAGCTACTTAGGCAGGCATCCCTCCATTCGGTCCCATTCTCAGTTTAAGTTTAGGTTCTTTTAAAATACTTTACCCATTTCTCTTAAACTTTGGCTCTGATACCAACTTGTAAGGCCCCGTTCCCCGAAACCTCACAATTGGTCAATCACATCATTTTTCATATAAAAGTACAATACATTTCATAAAAACGTTGCAGCGGATTAATTTATCAAAAACCATTCATGCATTACTATTTGATGTTGCTAAATAATACACCATTGTATTTTAACAATTACAAAAAGATCATTTAGTTGTATTACAAAACAACAATATCATCATGCACGAATGGATGCCAGCCTTTGCCCGCCAAGTAGCCTCACCCGCGTGCCATCCCCATCAACAAGTTACCTTCCAACTGAAAATGCATAAAAGTCAGCGTTGCTGAGTGAGTTCTAGTTTTAAAATTAAAGTCCCTTGTTAATATATAAAAACATCATTTTCTTAAAATACTTCCTTTTCATAAAATCCATTATTTCCGTACGTGTTCACGCATCATACATACAACTAGATAATAATTCTTTATTATCTTTCATTATCGTTCATTTTCGCACTTTCTTTCATCATTATCTTTCACTTTATCTGGACCTGTCATATGCTATGCCCCATCATTGTGCACGATGCATCAACCTCTTGGGGTCAAGCGACAAGGATCCCGTTTACGCACGTCTCGATCAGTCACAAAGACTCCACTATAGTACCAATGAAAATCGAAATACTTCTAACCGTTTGTTTCCCTCTCTCGTCATAAATGGTTTTATGTTAGCTTTTACCACATTTTTGAATAAAAGGTGGTGAAATAAGTCAAAGTTAAAAAAACAATATAAGATCCTGATCATGATTTGGATTGATATTCACACAAAAAACAGGGTGAGTTGTCAAATGCATATTGACACATGACACCTCTCTTTTTCCCCTCTTTTCTTGTATGCCCATAAAACCATTTATATATATTTTTAACCCTAGCTACACAACAAGTATTTTTAACCCACAATAATAATCATATGCCTATAAAAATACTTCTAACATCAAGTATTTTTAACCCACAATAATAATCATGTATAATTTTCACTAGCTACACAACACATGGAATAAATACAACACGTTGGCACGTTACAAAAATTCACAACATATATATATATATATATATATATATATATATATATATATATATATATATATATATATATATATATATATATATATATATATATATATATATAATTCATAAATCACATAACCACAAATTAATAATCAAATTATTATCTAACGACCATTTTTAATTATTTTTAAGTCACCAACATTCAACGACAACTAGTGTATATACACCCAATGAGCACAATCAAAACCCTTCGGTCACCCCACCTCACACCTACAACCGAGCCCCAATTCGTCCAACCCTAGCAGATCACCCATCGGCTAAGGCTTGAGCCACCAAACAACCCCTCGGCCAAACCCTACAATGCCCATGCAAACCGTGAACACACACACACGTATACATATATGCACATGTACAATGTCATGCCCGAAACCGTAGTCGGCTCCAGCTAATGCCACTCGATACACAAGCATCTATATACATGCTAATACACCCCATGTAATTCAAGATTCATTCACATACCAAAACCTACTGCCCCACGCACCTAGAACCACACACACATAGATGCACACACATACCCAAACACCCACACCCCTTGCAAATCACACCCATGCCCATCCTCACTACCCAAGAAACACACACAGCAAGAACACACAATAATACGGGTATGTAATCTCGTCACGAAAACCCTAATAACTTAATGAACAAAAGCATCTGTTACATACCGAGCCGATAAGTGTAAGGTTAAGCAGTCGGGAATGAGTCTTGGCGTCCAAGTGTGAGAGGAAGGGGCTGTCGCTAAAGGGATCGAGTTGGTGCCTTAGGGTTTTCTAGTGAAGAATCAAGGGAAAGTGGAAAGGGAGACAGGAGAGGCCAAGAGAATGAGAGTAGTGATATAGGGTTTCAAAAGGGGGTAGGGTTTGAGGATAATAGAGGAACTGTGAGGGGGAGTCGGTTAGGGGGTATTTAACATTAATTAATTATTTTTGTAATATGTTTTTTAATTAAATTTAGGTATTAATTGATTATTTATTTTAGTAATAGATTGTTTAGGCTAGATTAAGTAATAATAATAATAATAATAACAGTAGAATTATTATTATTCTCAATTACAAAAGAAAATATAATAAATGCTAAGTGACGGGAAAAAATAATTTTAATGACGGGAGATTAAGTTAACGATGTTAACCTGAAAACACGAGGTGTCACAGATTAAAGCCTTTATAAAGGCTGCAAAGACAGACAGAAATCCTATGCGGATAAGAGGCGATGAGCAATAGAGTTGGGGATAGAGTAACGCTTTGGGTCTCGCCATGGAAAGTGATAATTCGCTTTCTTAGCAAGGCAAGTTAAGCCCTCGATTTATTAGACCATTTAAGATCTTGGCACATGTTGGTGTCGTCACCTATAGACTAGACTTACTTGAGGAGTTAAAGAAGATTCACCTAACTTTCCACATGTTGCACCTACAGAAATGTGTGGCTGATGAGGACACTCATATACCTCCCCATGATATCATGGTAGATGAGAAGTTGAACTATAGTGAAGAACCAATAGCTATCATTGATAGAAAAGAAATGTAGTTAAGAAAAATATTACCAAACAATAAGACAATAGAAACACAAGATAGATTTAGAGGCTAATTAGGAATTAGAAGATGAAATGAAGTGACACTCTTCCCAGCTATTTAGCGAAGAAGGTTCTAATGATGAAATTTTTGGTATTCTATGTTGTACTAGTTTTTTGCCAAAATGTAAAATAAAGCAATTAAAGGGGAATTAAAGAAATTAAGGAGGAGGTTAGTGATGGATATTAGATGTCCGATCATCGATAATATCAACGTTATTATCGAGGTACAATATAAAGAGTTACAAATTGGACAAAGAAAAAGTAATAATGTGTGATTGTTTCATTATGATTCACGAACCATAGTTTCAATTGATGGTGATCCACTATTTAGAGAAATAATTTATAAAAAGGGATTAAACTTTTGTTAGTTAATAGTTAATTAGTTAAACATTTAGGGATTTAAAAGGTTTATTTAATTAAAAGTTAATTAGTAACCATAAGAGTTTATGCAATTAAAAGTTAATCAAATAAGATTAACAAATGTTAATAAAGTGGAGACCTAAACTGAAACTCTGGGGGTTTAATATGTAAATTTCTTTTAGAAATGAGATTAAGGAAACCCTAATCTCCATCACCTTATTTCCTTTCTTCAAGAACAACAATTTGGGGCTACAATAAGTTTTAGGTTTTAATTTTCTCGAGTAAGGTCTATTGGTTGGGTTTCTTCATATGAAGACGCATCTTATTTAATAGAGAGAAAAGACTAATGCATGGAAAAATGTATGTAACTTGGTACTTGTGGTTTTGTTATAAGAAACCTATCGTGTTGCCGCTAACCAAAAAACGATAAGTCATATTTTTGTAGTATATATAATATAATAATATTGGTGTTATTTGGTTTGGTAGTTGTTTCATTTCTTCATGGTAGGGGTGTGCAAGAAAGCAAAATAACCGAACCGTAACCAAAATAATCGACGCAACCGAACCGAAAAATACGAAACCGCTAAGAAAACAACAGTTTGGTTTAATGATTTTTTAGAAACCGAATCTGTTGGTTCGGTTTTGGTTTTGCTTGTAACAAAAACCAAAAAAAAAACAAACCGAAACCATACAACCAACTTGTATATTTAGAGGTGTATTTATACACTTATAAATATTAAAGTCTATCAGTTACTTATTTAACTTTTGTTATCTAAAAAAAGATTGAATATTTAGGTTTCAAGAATAATCTTAAACTTTATTTGTTTAAATTGATATATTAAAATGTTTTATTGAATTTTCTTTTCTTATATTTCATAGATTGCATTGAATTTTAATGTCAACTAATTTATAAGAATATATGGATTATATTTAAAAATCAACAAAATTATGTTAAAGTTTTTAGCTTAAATTCATTAGTTTAAAATATTTTTTCTTTAGAAACCTGAAGCCTAAACGGTAAAACCGAACAAAACCGAAACCGAACCGAAACCGAAGTGAAACCGAAAACCAAACACCGAAAAAACCAAAACCGAACGGTTTTAAAAACCTAGAAACCGAAATATCGGTTTTTGGTTTTGGTTTTAAACTAAAACCGAACCCAACCGACCATGCACACCCCTACTTCATGGTACAGAGATGTTACCGTGAGTCAATATAACGTCGTTGTTTGCCAAAAACTATCACCTTCTTAGATTTTAGTTTTGCTTTAAGAGGAGAATGTGTGTGGAGTTAATGTTAAGGTGATAAATATATGTTTCGAACCTTCTCATATATTAGTTTTGCTTTAAGAGGAAAGTGTGCGGAGCTAATGTTAAGGTGATAAATATATGTTACCACTTTTAGAAAGAGAATTGCACAACTCATGACTTTGTAAGAGCAACCTAATGCAACCATTCTAGACCATTTGTATCATCTTTACAACACACATAACGATGTTAACAAACTCACCCATCACGTGGCAGGTGATTGTAACTTGTAAGTGTATGTTTCGACATAGATTTTTTGTTTGGAAAAAGTCAAATCAAATATAATACGTTTTTATTTAATAATATAAATTCAATTCACTCTATATATTGTACGATGTTGTTATGACGACCGGCGGGTAAAAACTAGTATACATTATTCACAAAAAAAAACAAATGTTTACACTTATTCTAGATGGTTATATTTGAATGAGATTGCATTACTCTTACGGAATCTACTTTTCGTATGAAGTGCACGAATTTTATGACGCAAGAATTGTTAACCGTTACATGAAATTATCACGCAAGAAATGTTAACTGTTACATGAAATTATCACGCAAGGAATTCTTCTTGCGTGATAATTTCACGCAGGTGTTAATCATCTTTACGTGATAAGCTACATACACTTAAGCCCTGTTTTGTTCACAGAATTTTCAGGAATTGGAAAATTTTCCATCCGAAATCATATTTCATTGGTAGAGGGATGGAATTGAAGTTAGAAAGTTTTCTCACATTCATGGCAATTCACATTCCTTCCACTTACCTATGGAATGTTTAACATTCCATTAGAATGTTGAAAATTAACATCCCAATTTCATTTAAAATTGACCAACCAAACACGTTATCAATTTTTACAATATTCCAATTCCAATTCCAATTTCAATTCCATTTTAATTTCCAATTCCAATTTATTTGCAGAACATTTTGCGAACCAAACGGTCTCTTAATATAAAAAAAGGATTTTTACGTATTTTCTATTTTTAAGATCACAAATTACATAAATCTTGAAGCTAAAAAATTAATTATATATTTTTCCTTCCTAAAATATATATAGTTCATATTATCTATTTTATAAAATTACCAAATGACTATTTTATCTTGTTTTTACTAGAGGATTTTTACATATTGATTTTTATGACTATAATTGTTTAAAACTTTTGATAGTTATGTTTTGTATTTAGAAATATAACTTTGATTATCGGTTATTGTTGTTTTCAAATGAAGTTTTAAACGATATGTAAATTTGTTGTTTTTACTTATATAGAAAACTCAAACTCAAAAAATATGTTATTGATAGTATTAGAAAATAAAATGTGTACAAATAATTTTGTGAAATACAAGTAAAACAATCCTCCAAAAAATAATTTCAATAAAATGATTAAATATGTAATATATATGTTTTAGCAAAGAGAAATATGTAATTGATTTTTTAAATTTGGTAAATATATAATTAATAATTTTAATAGGGGAAATATGTAAATGCCCCGTATAAAAAAGCACTTTGTATTTTAAAATTGCACGAGTCAATTCATAGCATACGATAAGATAAGGACCTATGTAATAGTGTGTTTCTCTCTTATGTTTTCAGGATTAAAGCTCGTCGAACTTCAAGAGATCCAACATGAATGAGCAATAAGAGGGAACAGCATAGTGCGTTAGAAGCTCGGTCCTAGGTGATTATAATATCGCAATCAGATTTGTTGTGTTGATTATAACCAATAATTCATGATCCAAACCAGTAATGAAAGGAAACCTTTAACAAGCCAGACAAGGCAGGAATTTTAACAAACCAGCTCAGCTAGGCTCGACTTCTTGTATTCACATAATCACGTTGAAATTGGCCTCAAACTCGGGTCTGGCTTGGTTTTAAGAAGAATAACGCATGCCTTAAATTCAAGTTCAACATTTAGTAGAAGTTTATAAGGTCAAAACAATACATAAACAACTTTAGGTCCTAATAAGTTAAAAGTTAAACAAAATACGTTCCAGCAGCAACAAAATCAACAACCTGTACAGTCAAAAAATTTGCATTTTTGTAAGCAAAATGGTGGTCCTTTCAAACAATAAATGCAACATCAGCAGTAGCCTACTTGAATACAACAGATTCTTCGGTGTAACACTTTCATCGAAACAGTAAATTAAAAAAAAATCCTGATCTCATGAAAACAATAAATCAAACCTGAAAACACACGAAATTCCCTGGTGCGATTAAAATCCCGATCAAGCAGTCCGTGCAGGATCACAATTTGTTAGATGCGGACTGTAAACAGACCATGTTTGGGAATGCGTATTTTGGTTAAAAAGGATTTTTAACAAAGTTACTTTTTAAGTTATGACTTTCCAAAAGTAATTTAAGAATTTTTTTAATGGAAAATTACTAAAATAACCAATTGACCAATCCAAATTACGAAAATAACCATCGACAATTATTTTTGACGAAAATAGATTTTGACTTTGACCCCTCGCCACCGGCGAGGAAAATTCATAATACCTCGCCCACGTGGATCAAAAATCCCTCGTCCATGTGTCTGTATCTCGCCCACGTGTATATTGCGTATTTAAATAAATAAAAAAAGCGAGGGTTCCGTTGTTCCAGGCGAGGGATTTGACCCATCCCTCGCCCACTCAACGAGATCCCGTCATTCCAGGCTAGGGATTTGACCCATCCCTCGCCCACAAACATGCTCACACATACTTCATGACTCCATGCGCCTAACTCACCCCCATGCGTCCAACTTACCCCATTCGTCCACTTACCCCATACGCCCAAACATACCCCATGCGCCCAAACATGCACCATGCGCCCAAACACCCCATGCGCCCAAACATACCCCATGCGCCTAAACATACCCCATGCGCCCAAACATGCACCATGCAACTCTCGGCCGACCACCACGTACATACTACCATACATGCCCTGGCCACCCATGGATCACACAACGACCGTATGATAAGCACACACACAACGAACCCACCACATACAATGAACATACACCCCCTCGCCCACATACAATGAGCACACACACAACGAACCCACCACATACAACAAGCACACAATGTAAGATTTGATAACTTTGTTAAGGGTAAACATTGTATTATATAGTGGAAAATCAAAATAAATTAAGTATATAAAAAAAATGTGAAGAAACAAAAATACGGGTTAAAAACATATAACTTTTTTTTTAATTGGTAGAGGGGGGCAGTTTGGTAATTATGGACGAGGGATTCCCATAATCCCTCGCTGACTCAGCGAAGAATGCCACCTGAGCGAGGGATTGATGAAAAATGTACACGTGGGCGAGAAATTATGCATATCCCTCGCCTGGCACATTTTTCTAGGCGAAGGATTCCCATAATCCCTCGCTTGGCACACTTTTCTGGGCGAGAGATGACACGCGACTAGCTACGATTGGTTGTTTTATTTCATAAACTTCAATGACCGGTTATTTTAATAATTAGTTCTGATCAAATGGTTATTTTAGTAATTTTCCCTTTTTTTTAAAGGGACTGCTATTTACAGGCCATTTTACCTACAAATACTACTGGATCCCAGAAATTAACTGATCAATGCTCTAATTCGTCAACCAATTCCCAACTAACTTTAAAACCACAAAATTTTAAAGTTATGGATTTAATTACCAACAGTAGTATTGTTGGGATGGATGCAGCGCCTCTTGAAGGGCTTTCGTTTTCGGGTCGGATCTATGGTATGGCGCAGGGCGCCGCCCCTCATTTCTTCATTGGTACGATCCGAGAAGGCGTTGAGTGCTACCTGCAGTCCAGGATCGCCGGTAGAGTTGTGCAGATCGACGAACCTCGCACTATTTTTGTAGACTGCAAACCTCTTCTCCTTCTCTTCAAAGGTTTTGTAGGATTTGCTATGTTCGATCGCCCACGCCTCGAACATAGCCCTCAGATCCTCCTCTGTGCGCAGGCTGCAGGCGAAAGCCCCGAAAACTGCCAAAGATTACAACAACCCACTTATCGAAATGTTCCCTAAGAAGTAAAACCTGAGCATCAAGCTTCGATCGATACCTTTTGACTGGAGAATCGGAGAGAAACAGAGGGGAAGTGACTTCTTCGGTAGCAGGGCGCCCATTCTGTCCGGTGTTGTTTTTAGGGTTTCTTCCTTTCTTCTCTCTCTCTCTCTCTCTCTCTCTCTCACTTATATGGAGAACTAAGGTTATTGGTATCTACGGCCGTAATGAACCTAAGTAAGATTCTCAATTTTTTTTATATTTTGATTTTTTTTAACATTTTTCATTTATATATGATTTATTAATCAATAATATTTTTTGGGTTTATTTTTCGCTTTTATAAAATACTTATTTATAAGTTATATAAATAAAGGTTTTAGTTGAAACATTCACATTTCGTTTTCTATAAATTTATGAAAGTAATCTTTATATTATATGAAATGTTTGTAAGTAAATTATAAAAAAAACATTATTTATTTTTGTTATTAGAACATCACTCTTCCTTTCTCTCTATACGTGTGTGTGTATACAGAAAGATAAAGAAGATGAGAATATTCCAATAACTAATATATGTATTTATAATATGTTCATATAAATTAATTTATAAGATTTTTAAATAAGTATTTTATAAAAGCAAAAAACTAAAAAAAAATTGTAATTTTATTATTTTAATTTATATTGTTTTACAAATTGTATTTTTTAAAAAAATTGTAGCAATATTTGTCATTTCATTAGGTCAAATTTTTGTTGATTTTCATATATTTTATTCGATGTAATTCACTATAAGTAATCATATATATGTTGCAATTCAGTGTAAGCATTAAAACTTTCCACTCAAATAAACATAATGTAATTTATTTGTAATTTAATGTTTCCGTTACATGAATTTTATTGTAACAATCTATTATGTTTATGATGTTTACATATTTTTGTGTGTTTTTATGTTTAATTCTAGGTACTTCTTTTGTTAATACACTATGTTTTATCATTATAATGAAATGAACATGGTGTAATTTATAATAAATAATTGTTGCAAAATGATGTAATCAACGATAAAAATTAGGATTTGCATTCAAAGAAACATGAATTTAGTTCATTCTAAAGGTTCTCATATATGAACTTTATTATAACAAACTCTTTGTCTTTTCTAATGTTTATAGATATAGGTATGTTTTTAAGTTTAATCCTGGTTTTTTTTGTTTTGTCTACACGTTATAGTAATGTAATAAGTAACAGATGAGAATAAATTTTAAAAATTTTCGAAAATATATTGAATTTAAAGAGAAAAATGAGACGAGCTTAATGGTGTGATTTTTATAAAAAAATAATTATGTATAAAAAAGTTATATAAGTTTTAAAAATAAAAAAGGTAAACTTTTATAAAAAGTAGATGGAATTTTTTGAAAATAAGTGGTGACACTTGTCAACACCAAATTAAAAACTGACTTTTGTGATATAAGTGAAATACTAAAAATGCTATTTTCTACTAATAAAGGAATATGAACACTTGTTATTATCTTATGGTTCTAAAATATAATCAATGACCTACAAATAGTTAAAAGGTTTTACAATAAGGTAGGGTGTTATTATTTGAATCCAACTGTCTCTGTCTCTATATACAGAGAATGGTTCAAGAGAAACCTATTTTACATTAGCATACCATTAATCTAGCATTGATTTGTGATAATTTCAAACAAGTGTTAATTATCTTTGTGTGATAAGCTGCGTACACTTAAGTCCCGTTTGGTTCACAAAAATTCAAAATTTGGAAAATTTTCCATCCAAAATCCTGTTTCGTTGGTAAAAGGATGGAATTGGAATTGAAATGAAAAATTTTCGCACATTCATTGGAATTCACATTCATTCCACGTACCCACGGAATGTTTAACATTCCAATAGAATGCTCAAAACATTTTGCGAACCAAACGGCCCTTTAATATAAAAAAAAGGATTTTTACATATTTTTTATTTTTAAGATCATAAATTTACATATTTTCCGAAGCTAAAAAAACTAAAGAAAACCAAGTTATAATTAAAAACTAAGTAAACTATTTTCTAACCATTATTCATGTTAATCAATGGTCATAATTAAAGATGGCATATTTGTAATTATTTTGTTAATTATATATGTCAAGTTTTAATAGAGAAAGGTATAAGTGGTAAAGACAATTTTAAATTTTCAAATCTCCTAAAATCTCTCCTCTCTCTTATCTTGATCATAATGATCTGAAAATCAAAAATTAAATACCATAATTTTTTCTTTGCATGTCGTTTCTTAAAGAATAGATAATCAAATTAAAAATCATTCTAATCAAAACTTACGTATATGTATTATTATGTTTTAAATTAACCACGTAATCAGAAGTTACATATACGTACTACAGTATAAAAATCAACCAAATCGTTTTTTTCATTCAACCCTACAAAAGCTTATATCTAACTCATTTCTATGTATATGAAAGTTGAACTTTTTTCCTCTTGACAACGTTTACAATCAAACAACTAAGCTTGTTACATATATATGTAACCAAGTCACATTTACATATGTGTTCTTATTGAATATAATAAATGCACACGTGTATGTAAGTCGTATTTTTTATGTTAACCATAGTTTGTTCATGTACATTTAGGATTTAGATATACATAAGTTAAAAACACTTAAAGTTACATACATGTAACACATACTAGTATATTTAACTAACGCATACCTTACATGTGTAACTATACCTTACGTATAGGTAACCCATCATTTTACATCCTCCTGTTGTCGTTATTGTCTTGTCCTCCGGTGACCACTCACATGCATGTAACTATAATTACAAACCCCAAATCTAGAAAAATCAAGATGGCAAGTTACATATACCTAACTCAAATTCAAGATACATATACGTCTTTGAACTTTCTTCCTTTTCTTCAAATGAACAAGATGGAGCAGCAGTGGAGAAATTAATGCTAGGTACGTATACGTATTCAAATTTTTTTCTTCCTCAAATCATTCTCCTTTCTTTAATTCAAACATTCAAATCAAACCCAGATTTTATTTCTACATTAATTCTTGAAACCTAGATCCTCATTTGAAACAACAACAATATTAAAGCTTCTAAGGGTGTTCTCGTACATGTGACGTCGTTGTCGTGTATGACGGTGACACTACTATGGATGGTGGTATGTGCGATGACTTCAATCGAATTTTTCTTGTGTTCATCAGCTCTTCACGTATGATGTAATTTGATTTGAGATAATTAGGGTTAAGATATTTTATTTAAGGAGAGAACTCAAGATATTAAGTATTACTAAAATTAAATAGGTATCAAAATTACCTTATTAACCTTTTAAATAAGGTATTAGTAATTTAAAATAAAAAGATATGATTGACTGAAAGTTGTTTTTATGGTTTTCAATTATAAAATTAGTTTTCATTTAATCCATTTCATATCATCTATTTTATTTAAACTACCTTATTAAATGACTATTTTACCTTGTTTTTACCGGAGGATTTTTACATATTGATTTTTATTACTATAATTGTATAAAACTTTTGATAATTATGTTTTCTATTTGAAAATATAATTTTGATTATCGGTTATTATTGTTTTTAAATAAAGTTTTAAACGAGATGTAAATTTATTGTTTCTATTTATATAAAGAACTAAAACTCATAGAAATATGTTATTGATGGTCTTCAAAAATGAATTGTGTAAAAATTATTTTGTGAAATACAAGTAAAATAATCCTTTAATAAATAATTTCAATAAAATAAGTAAATATGTAATATACATGTTTTAGCAAGAAGAAATATGTAATTGATTTTTAACTTTGATAAATATGAAATTAATTACTTTAGTAGGGGAATTACGTAAATGCCTCGTATAAAAAAGCATTTTGTATTTTCTCTCTTATGTTTTCAGGATTAAGGCTCATCGAACTTCAAGAGATCCAACATGAATGAGTAATAAGAGGGAACAGCATAGTGCGTTAGAAGCTCCGTAAGAGATGAACCTAGGTGATTATAATATCGCAATCAGATTTATTGTGTTGAGACACTGAAACAATGTACTAATAGTTTCAGTTATTTCTTTAATGAGGATATTGCTTATGATCCGGATAGAACACTAACGGTTTTTACGTGCACACATCGTGTGATTTGAATGAAGATGATGTTGAAGTGGATTGTAAATAAAAACTCAAATATGACATAATATAACCAAGAATTCATGATCCAAACCAGTAATGAAAGGAAACCTTAAACAAGCCAGAGACAAGACAGGAATTTTAACAAACCAGTTTAGCTACGCTCGACTTCTTCTATTCATATAATCACGCTGAAATTGGCCTCAAACTCGGGTCTGGCTTGGTTTTAAGAAGAATTAATGCACGCCAGCATTTGTACCTGGGTATTCCATCAGCTTAGATCTGGGCCATTCAAAGTGCCCATTACATACTCACCCGATTAGCCACCAGGCAATTGCAAATCTTGAAGACGGATTCAAGCTTTTCGAACCAGCGAAGGAGTCCAATGGCTCCTTCTACCCTAGTAAACAGGTTGGGCTAATAACCCATAAATGTCTTGTACGTACAGACCTCGTAACCTGCATTTTGTTCGGATTAAGACTTAGAAATTTCTAACGAATGCTATAAATAGCAGGATTAACAAGGAAAACTTTAACATCAGAATGCGAACCGGTACTACTTGCCAATCGGATTAGGTTGAGGGTTTTGATTAGCTAGTGCAGCAGTCACATGCTGGTTAATGAGAGGGGCAAGTTCCATTGATGTCATGTTGATATTGACACCGACCACGTCCACATCCACTCTCACATCTAGACATTTTTAACAATCACAACATACAGAATTAAGTAAATATCTTGCATATCAACTTCATTTAAGTATAAGCAATTTAAAAAAATTAGGACAACAAGAACTTAGTATTCAAATAATAATATCTGACAAAATAAATTGTCAATACGTCTATAGTCACTTAAACCAAACAACAAAATCCAAATGTGTTCGTAAGATGGGAACAACCCATCCCATCTAATTGAATAGTATGAAAAATGTCAAATAAATGAACGAAATGATGAAATTGTCACACCCTCAAAATACACGCGCGGGGTTTTACCGCGAGACGTGTGAACAAACCAGGATCCCAGTCATTAGTTACTCAGAACGACACTATATGCAACGTTTAAAACAATTCAAAGTTTGAAACTTTAAAACATTTGCGGAAGTGTTTAGTAAATAATTCAAACACTAAGTACTAAATGTAAACTGCGTAAAACAAGCGCCCAAACCAATACGTAAGTGTACGTTGAATGAAAAGTAAAACAATGTTTGAACAAAGCATGCTTGACACTTGCGTGCTCCTATGGGCAGCTGCTAGTACGACCTGAGAAAAGCATACTAAAAGTGTCAATTTGGTGAGTTCAAGAGTTTGTAATTATCATAAACAGTAGCGTTAGTAAAATATAAACAAGTGCATTGAAATAGATAGCTAGTCTAATTTCATCAGTAAAGAACAATAGTGATTTCGCGATCGAAGCTGACTATGTTTGTCTATTTGCCTCCTGCCACGACATACCAGGTCGTGATGCTACTAGTAGTTTAGGACAATATTGCACCAGCTGACTTCCGGTCACACGGGCGGGCCTTGTCAGACCCAGTAATACTACCCAAAATTTCCAGCTAGATTCCTTAATTAACGATCCGAAAGTGTGAGGGCTTTCTATGGTATAACCCACTTTGTCTTACCAAACACATATTATAATTGTAAAGCGTTTTAAAACAAACTATACTTTCTCCCCCAAAAAGAGAAGTAAGTAAAAGTGGGGCATTGAACTCACCTGGTGCGCAAATAAATGATAGTAAAGACTAACGATGAGTGGAAAGACAACCCTTCAAAGGTTACCTAGAACACGCAAGTACATAAGTACTTGTACACAGAAAGTTTAACAACCCTAAGTGCTCAACAAACACATTGACCTAGGGTTTTGGAAAACAAGACTTATTAGACCTAGTTGACCCGTTTGACCCATTGATGACAAGTTAATTTAAATCTCGTTTGATCAAGTATAATAATTCATCATACATGATTATCACACAAATTATTCACGTATGCCATATTACTAACCCTTAAGTGCTATAAAGCTCATCATACACCGTGGTTCTTTCATAATCCCAACATAGTTCCATAATCACCTAACACCAACCATTATTATGTATATTCCATAAGAGCCTAAATTTCCAAAGTTATGAATCAAGCATTCATACAACCCAAACAACATAATCTACTACCTTAGATATTATCAACAAGCATTCTAACTTGATCCTAACATCATAAACATGCTCAATTAACAATATCCAATGATCTACAAAATTAAAGTTTCTCTTTCGGAAAAGTAACACCCAAATTCAATCTAACATCCAACTCATTCATAAATTCACCATCTTTATGCCTAATCAAGTCTATAACAATCATCTAGACATGACTAACATCATCAATTCATCAATCTCATGCATAAAAGTTACTACTTATAGTAAGGTATAAACAGTCACTCAATTTTATGAATTTCTTGTATAATCCACGTAAACTAACATCAATACAATCCAACTAACATCAAAACAACATCAACCAACATCAATTTTGACATTCAACACAATTTTCGAACTAGGGTTCTGCCATAATCAAAAACCATGAAAAACTAAGCAAATAACCTTTAATCGTGTAATGATCAAGAATTGATGCTTGCCACACATTGTAATGCTTGAAACTAGATCAAAATCGATGCTTGCTTGGCTTGGAAGATCAAAATCGAAGTGTTTGTGTGTGTTGATGTCGCGGCCGAATGGGGTGTGGGTGGGGGGATTAGGGTTTTATTTTTAATAATATTTGGAAATTATATTTTTACCATTAAACCCTCTTTAATTATATTTTGTAAAAACTTAATCCTTTAACATTTTTAACAACTTTTTACTACAAAACAACAAGTATTTTTAACCCACAATAATAATCATGTATAATTTTCACTAGCTACACAACGCATGGAATAAATACAACACGTTGGTACGTTACAAAAATTCACAATATATATATATATATATATAATTCATAAATCACATAACCACAAATTAATAATCAAATTATTAATTAAGTTATTATCTAATAACCATTGTTAATTATTTTTAAGTCACCAACGTTTAACGATAAATATTGTGTGCTTACGACACGTGTATGCAAGACCTAACGGAACTAACGGAGTTTGGTAACGGAAAATTACCGGATGTCATATTATCACCATGTTGAAAGAATTTTCGTCCCGAAAATTGTGTTACATCACTGGTCTACTGTATTGGCACAAAGAAATCGGGTGAGTTTCGGGTGGGTTGTCACATCATCCCCATGTTGAAAGAAATTTCATCCTGAAATTTAATCAATACCTTCGCCGGTTGTCGTCATCTTTTCGAACAAATGAGGATACTTAAGCTTCATCTGACCCTCACGTTCCCATGTGAATTCTGGTCCACGTCTCGAGTTCCAACGAACCTTGACTATAGGTATCTTGTTCTGCTTAAGAGTCTTGACTTCACGGTCCATCACCTCAACTGGTTCTTCAATGAATCGTAGTTGTTCATCTACTTGCTCTTCCTCAAGTGGTATAACCATCGTCTCGTCCGATAAACACTTTTTTAGATTTGAGACATGAAATACATTGTGAATTCCACCCAACGAGTCAGGTAGGTCTAATCGATACGCCACTAGACCTATTCTTTCTAGAATTTCAAATGGTCCAACGTATCTCGGATTTAGCTTGCCTCTTTTGTCGAATCGAATCACACCTTTCCACGGTGAGACTTTCAGCAAAACTTTGTCGCTGACCTGAAACTCCAAAGGTTTCTGTCGCTTGTCTACATAGCTTTTCTGTCAGTCACGTGTTGCAGCCATAGGTTCCTTATCTGTACGATCTTCTCGGTAGTCTCGTGCACCAACTCGGGGCCTGTTAACTGACTATCACCAATCTCCACCCAGCAAACTGGTGATCTACACTTTCGTCCGTACAATGCCTCAAATTGTGATGCCTTAATGTTGGTGTGATGACTATTGTTGAAAGAAAATTCCACCAACGATAGGTGAACTTCCCAATTATTTCTAAAATCAATCACAAAAGCACATAACATGTCCTCCAATGTCTGAATTGTACATTCGCTTTGCCCATCTGTTTGTGGATGATAAGCAGTACCCCTGTCCAGACGCATACCAAGAGATTTCTATCACGACTGCTAGAAATGTGATGCAAAACGAGCATCACGATCAAAAATAATTGAGACCGGTACACCATGTCTTGAGACCATCTCTTTCAGATAAATTCAAGTTAACTTGTCCATTTTATCAGTTTCCTTGATTGCTAAAAAGTGAGCAGATTTAGTTAATCGATCTACGATCACCCATATCATGTCACAACAAGTAGGAGTCCGGGGTAGTTTAGTAATGAAGTCCATAGAAATCTGTTCCCATTTCCATATAGGAATCTCAAGTTGTTGTAGTAACCCAGATGGCTTCTGATATTCAACTTTAACTTTCGAACAGGTTAGGCACTTGCTCACATATGTAGCTACGTCTGCCTTTATGTTAGGCCACCAATAGTGCGCTTTCAGGTCATGATACATTTTGTCAGAACCAGGATGTATAGAGTACTTAGACTTGTGTGCCTCACACAAATCCGAGTCCCTTATGTTTCCATACAAAGGTATCCAAAGTCTATCCATGAAATAATGAATCCCGTTCGCTTTTACTTCAAACTGTTTGTCCATTCCATGTAAAGATTCAGACCCGATGTTTTCCGCTTTCAAGGCTTCTGTCTGAGCTTGTCGGATTTGTTCAGGCAAGTGAGTACTAATCGTAAGCTGCAAGGCTAGCACTCGTCGGGGCTTAGCAGTTTCCTTTCTACTCAACGCGTCAGCGACTACATTCGCTTTTCCCGAACGATACTTGATAGTGCAATCATAATCGTTCAACAATTCCACCCAACCCAAATGGCATTACCAAGAACTCATAATGACCATAACGTGTACGAAATGCAGTCTTCGAGATGTCTTCCTCTCGGACTCTCAATTGATGGTACCCAGATCTCAAATCAATCTTAGAACAATAGGTTGATCCTTGAAGTTGATCAAACAAATCATCTATACAAGGTAAAGGGTATCTATTCTTGACTGTAAATTTGTTCAACTCCCCGTAGTCGATGCACATTCGAAATATGCCATCCTTTGTCTTGACGAAGAGAACAGGTGCTCCCCAAGGTGATGAGCTCGATCAAATAAACCCTTTATCCAACAGCTCTTGCAGTTGTGCAGATAGTTCCTGCAGTTCGTTCGGGGCTAACCGGTAAGGTGCTCTCACAATCGGAGCGGCTCCAGGAGTCAAATCAATCTGGAACTCAACTTGATGATGAGGTGGTAATCCAGGAAAATCCTCCAGAAACACCTCTGGAAAGTCACAAACTACTGGAATATTCTTTATCTTCTTTTCCTCCGGTTACTTGTCAGTTACCAGGGCTAATATGGCTAAGCGACATTTACGTAGAAACTTCTGAGCTTTCATATATGATATAATTCCTATCATTGCACCACACCTCTCGCCTCTGATCGAGAGAATTTCTCCACCAACAGAAATTCATATAATCTTCTCGTGACATATGACTTCTGCCTGATTGGTAAAAAGCCAATCCATGCCTACTACTACATCAAAACTTCCAAGCGTAACAAGCATGAGGTCTATGTCAAAGGTACGACCAGCAAGTTCTATATTGCAACCCTTAAGGATGTGTGCCATGTGGATTTGTTTACCGTCAGCTAACTCTATGGTGTATCTAGATTCCAACGTAGAAGGCATATCACTTAAGTGACTACTAAAGTTAGTAGAGATAAAACTTCTATCGGCTCTAGTGTCAAACAATACAGTAGCAAAACTACCATTAACAGGAAATGTACCAGTAATAGTAGTAGGGTCGTTTAGAGCCTCACCTAAACCCATGATGAAGGCTCTCCCTTTAGCTCCTCTGTTGTTGCCACCATTATTATCACCATTGCTATTGTTTCCACCATTGCCAGCACCATTCCTATTTTTCTTCAACTGAGGACAATTCCTCTTGTAGTGTCCTTCTTTTCCACATTCGAAACAACCTTTCGGTGTTTCTTGAGGTTGCTGGGGCCTCTTCATCAGCTCACCATGGCAATCCTTTGCCGCGTGTCCAGCCTTACGACAACGTTGGCATCAAAAATTGTCACACCGGCCAGTGTGGTAGTAGTTGCATCGGTTACATTTGAGATACTTCCCCATGTATCCACCTTGTCCCTGAGATAAAGAAGATGACTGATTGAAACTACGGTTGTTGTCAAACCTCCTTTGTTGCTGTTGATGCTGATGCTACTGAGTGTGCTATTGTTGCTACTGATGCTGCTGAGGTTGGCTGTTTGACGATGATCCCTTGCTGCCATAGTTGTCCCACTTGCGCTTATTGTCGGGCACGCTTGCCACAGCATCCTGTTTGGGTAGCTTGCCTTGCTCCACCGCTTGGTCAGTAAGCTTGTGAGCCAATCGAATAACCTGCTGGAGAGTAGTGAGGTTCGTGGCAGTCACAATACTTTGTATCTCTGGAACCAAGCCACGCAGATAGAGCTTAATTCGTTTGATCGACGGGTCGATCATGCCATGGCAAAGTGTCACCAACTCGTGAGACCTCGTAGTGTAAGCCTCGATCTCAGATAGATTCTGGACTTCATTGTGAGGAAAATATTCCTCCATCATCATCGCTTTAAACTCATCCCATTGTAGAGCATTTGCCATTGCCTGGCCAAGCATCTGCACCTGTGCATTCCACCACGAGAGCGCCGCACCCTCAAGTGTCCCCATGGCGTATTTCACCTGGTCCGCCGCCAGACAGTTGCACTTGGCGAAGACCGATTCGGTCTTCTCAAACCACCGCACAAGCACTACGGCTCCTTCAGCTCCACTGTATGTGTGGGGCTTATAGTCCATAAACGCCTTATACGTACATGTTGGCGGTCCTCTATTCAACGTTTTGGATTGTTTAGCCAAACCAAATGGATTAACCATCTAGTAGAATATTTACGTAGTTGATGGCCAGGGTCATCGTTTACCTCCAAATTGGGCAGCTTGAGCGTCTACCGCTGCCTGCACATGTTGATTGGTTAAGGCGGCTAATTCGGTCGAAGTCATGTTTACAACACTAGCACCACGCCCATCGGCACCACGTCCATGGCCACGTCCACGTCCTCTACCACGACTGTCCATATTTCACTTTACATTCACAAATACAATAATGAGTAACATCCAACATATTAATCTCATTGAAGTATGGTAAATAATAAGAAATAATGAATTTGTCACAACCACAACATTTATAACCAAAATAATAACCAAAGACAAATAATTTGTAAATGACTTATAAAATATTTTGTCAATGTCAAAATTTTCAGTTTTTCAGTTGGGTGGGGAAACAACCGTTCCCACATAGGTTTCAAAGAAGAAAAACACTATGTAGTCCAAGTCAAATGAATGTGAAAATCAATCCAACACATCAGATTCATCACTATCTCCTTCCATCCCTTCTAGTTCTTCTCCTTCTAGGGCTTTTTCTGGCTCTTCTTCAGGTTCCTCTTCAGGGTCTTCCTTATTAGGGTCTTCCCCAGGCGTAGGGTCGTTCGCAATCTGAAGTGCCACAAGCTGTGCCTCCAATCCAGTCGATCTCTTATCTGTCCCTACACTGTGAAGCTCTTACACGGACATGCGCTCAGTAAGTGCTAAAACATTACCAGCCAAGGTATGATGCCCATCAATAGACATCGAGAGTCGCTTCTGAAGTGTCTCTACCAGTAAACGCAGCTGATGCATCTCGTGTCGTAAAATGGAGTTCTCGTCAGTAGGTCCTCTGATGTGTTGTCGCTCAGTGTCCAGTGTAACAACCAAAGCTACAACCGTCTGCCCGAGAGGAATACCCAAAGAAGGAAGAGTAGGTGACGTAGAGGTTGTCGCCGACCTAGTCCTAGGTCCAGTAGTAGCTATATCTGGAACTCGCTCCCTGTAGACCATGCGGCGTATGTAAATAGGGTAGTAACTATAGTTTCGTGAAGCATCGCGCTCAGGTAGTACAAAAGGTTGATCCCAATCTATCTCTTTAGAAGGATAGAGATGTCGGGGCCAGTTAGATCCTCTATTAGGTACAGGAGGAGGAGGAGGTGACTTAAAATGTGCAGGCCTCTTACCTAGAGCCCATGAAGATGATGCCATGCTGCAAGGTACATGATGTGTATGCCAATGAGTATACAGTAAGAGATAAGGAACGAGTAACTAACAAACTGTGTAGTTATAGTCTAGTGTGTATGCAACCTAGTTCCCTATAACCAATGTCTCTGATACCAATCTATCACACCCTCAAAATCCACAAGCTGGGTTTTACCGCGAGGAATGTGAACAAACTAGGATCCCAGTCATTAGTTACTCAGAACGACACTATATGCAACCTTTAAAACAATTCAGAGTTTGAAACTTTAAAACATTTGTAGAAGCATTTAGTAAATAATTCAAAAACTAAGTACTAGATGTAAACTGCGCAAAACACGCACCCAAACCAATACGTAAGTGTATGTTGAATGAAAAGTAAAACAATGTTTTAACAAAGCATGCTTGACACGTGCGTGCTCCTATGGACAGCTGCTAGTAACGACTTGAGAAAAGCATACTAAAAGTGTCAACACGACGGTTGGTGAGTTCAAGAGTTTGTAATCATCATAAACAATAGCGTTAGTAAAATATAAACAAGTGCATTGAAATAGATAGCTAGTCTAATTTTATCAGTAAAGAACAACAGTGATTTCATGATTGAAGCAGACTATGTTTGTCTGTTTGCCTCCCGCCACGATATACCAGGTCGTGACGCTGTTAGTAGTTTAGGACAATAATGCACCCGCTGACTTCTGGTCACACGAGTGGGGCTTGTCAGACCTAGTTGTACTACCCAAAATTTCCCGCTAGATTCCTTAATTAACTATCCGAAAGTGTGAGGACTTTCTATGGTATAAGCCACTATGTCTTACCAAACACATTTTATAATAGTAAAGCGTTTTAAAACAAAGTATGTTTTCTCCCCCAAAAAGAGAAGTAAGTAAAAGTGGAGCATTGAACTCACCTGGTGCGCAAACGAATGATAGTAAAGACTAACGATGAGTGGAAAGACAATCCTTCAAAGGTTACCTAGAACACACAAGTACATAAGTATGTGTACACAGAAAGTTTAATAATCCTAAGTGCTCAACAAACACATTGACCCAGGGTTTTGGAAAACAAGACTCATTAGACCTAGTTGACCCGTTTGACCCGTTGATGACAAGTTAATTTAAATCTTGTTTGATCAAGTATAGCAATTCATCATACATGATTATCATACAAATTATTCACGTATGCCACAGTACAAACCCTTAAGTGCTATAAAGCTCATCATACACCATGGTTCTTTCATAATGCCACATTATAAGAGCCTAAATTTCCAAAGTTGTGCATCAAGCATTCATACAACCCAAACAACACAATCCACCACCTTAGATATCATCAACAAGCATTCTAACATGACCCTAACATCATAAACATGCTCAATTAACAATATCCAATGATCTACAAAATTAAAGTTTCCCATTCGGGAAAGTAACACCCAAATTCAATCTAACATCCAATTCATTCATAAATTCACCATCTTTATTCCTAATCAAGTCCATAACAATCATCTAGACATGACTAACATCATCAATTCATCAATCTCATGCATAAAAGTTACTACTTATAGTAAGGAATGAAAAATCACTCAATTTCATGAATTTCTTGCATAATCCATGTAAACTAACATCAATACAATCCAACTAACATCAAAAAATTATCAAACATCAATTTCGACATTCAACACAATTTTCGAACTAGGGTTCAGCCATAATCAAAAACCATGAAAAACTAAGCAAAATCTAACCTTTAATCATGTAATGATCAAGAATTGATGCTTGCTACATGTTGTAATGCTTAAAACTAGATCAAAATCAATGCTTGCTTGCCTTGGAAGATCAAAATCGAAGTGTTTATGTGTGTGTTGATGTCGCGGCCGAATGGGGTGTGGGTGGGGGGATTAGGGTTTTATTTTTAATAATATTTGGAAATTATATTTTTACCATTAAACCCTCTTTAATTATATTTTGTAAAAACTTAATCCTTTAACATTTTTAACAACTTTTTACTACAAAACAACAAGTATTTTTAACCCACAATAATAGTCATGTATAATTTTCACTAGCTACACAACGCATGGAATAAATACAACACGTTGGTACGTTACAAAAATTCACAATATATATATATATATAATTCATAAATCACATAACCACAAATTAATAATCAAATTATTAATTAAGTTATTATCTAATAACCATTGTTAATTATTTTTAAGTCACCAACGTTTAATCCTTTAATATTTTTTTAACAACTTTTAAAACAACAAGTATTTTTAACCCACAATAATAATCATGTATAATTTTCACTAGCTACACAACACATGGAATAAATACAACGCACTAGCACGTTACAAAAATTCACAATATATATATATATATATATATATATATATATATATATATATATATATATATAATTCATAAATCACATAACCTCAAATTAAGAATCATATTATTAATAAAGTTATTATCTAATAACCATTGTTAATTATTTTTAAGTCACCAGTGTTCAACGACAACTAGTGTGTGCTTACGATACGTGTATGCAAGACCTAACGGAACTAACGGAGTTTGGTAACGGAAAATTACCGGATGTCACAGAAATAGAATCAATGGGACATAATAGATCAAGTGTTTTCCTCATGCTCCTCTTCTAGCACTTCTTCTATATATTCCTCTTGGTCTTCCTCTGCGGGTTCTGGTTCCACAGTGTTCATCGTATTTAGTTGTCCTTTAATTTCTCCAACTCGCAGACTGGTAGTCGTTATAGTCGCCTCATTCTCATCCATAAGCTCCGTCAAGGCCACCACTCCATTAGCCAGAGTGTTGTGACTCCTCGCTGATTCCTTGTCTCCCTAGAAGTCTTCTGATAAGTTGCCTTTCAGTGTCTACGGTGGCCACTAAGGTGACTATGGTCTGCTCAACAGAGCAGGGTCAGGGAGGCACAAGAGACAGGGAAGGTAAAGCAGAAGTAGATCTAGTTCGAGCGTGCGTTTAGCAGGAGGTTGAACCTTCTCCTACTAAAGTCAATTACTGAGTATACTGTGTCCAGTTTCTGGGTGGAGAATGAAGAGGTAAGGCAAATGGTTGATCCTAATCAACCTCATCGTAATCCAAACCAACCCCTAGGTCATTTGCACGGAACGGAAGATGAGGCCTTTTTCCAAATGATTTAGAAGGTGAAGAAGAATACGTCATTCCTATATAAGAATAAGCATATGCAATGAAACTCAACAGTGTCTGATGTGTGTAACTAAGGCAAAACAGGCTATAGTCTAAAATGCAATGCAAATCAAATGCCATTTTTAGTTCACTATAACCAATGGCACTGACATCAAACAGTTACACCCTCAATTTCCATAAACGGGGTTTTATTATTAGGCGTGCGACATATCAGGATCTCAGGCAATAGTTACACCAAACGACATATTTATTAGAAAATCATATCTTTAAAGTTTATCAGTTAAATCCAAACGATTATCCAAAAGTCAAGTTTCATAATTAACAATACGGAAGCGAATTTAAATAAAATCCATAAATCAGTAATGCACAAAACACACGCGCCCAAACTCGAAATATATACCTACAAATTCACATTACTTACCCTCTGTCCCAACCAAACCAAACAAACCCAAGAATAATGAACATACTACACCCGAACATCAAACATGCATCACACAAACGCACAGCTAACCTACATTCTCGAGCATCCACACACCCAGAACTGTAAAGCAACACACATACACATATGAGCAACCACACCCACTCGCATGTATATACACCCAATGAGAACAACTAAAACCCTTCGGTCACCCCACCTCACACCTACAACCGAGCCCCAATTCGTCCAACCATAGCCGATCACCCATCGGCTAAGGCTTGAGCCTCCAAACAACCCCTCGGCCAAACCCTACAATGCCCATGCAAACCATGAACACACACACACACACACACCTGTATATACATATGCACATGTACAATGTCATGCCCGAAACCCTAGTCGGCTCCAGCTAATGCCACTCGATACACAAGCATGTATATACATGCTAATACACCCCATGTAATGCGAGATTGATTCACATACCAAAACCTATTACCCCACGCACCTAGAACCACACACACATAGATGCACACACATACCCGAACACCCACACCCCTTGAAAATCACACCCACGCCCATCCTCGCTACCCAAGAAACACACGCAACAAGAACACACAATAATAAGAGTATGTAATCTCGTCACGAAAATGTAATAACTTAACGAAAAAAAGCATCTATTACATATCGAGCCGATAAGTGGAAGGTTGAGCAGTCGGGAATGAGTTATGAATGTGATGGAAGGTTTCTTATTGGGTCCTCAGCTTTTCCTTTTTGATTTCCTTAATTTCTTCGCTTCCTTCACACATTGTGTGAAGTACCTTCCACAATTCATGGGTTGTTTTGAAATTTTCAACCCTGTTTAAATTTCAAAAGGCAAGCTCATCACTAGCTACACTTTTCAAGCTAACTAGTTTCTGTATGTTGTAATCAGGTCCTAGAGTCATAGGAATGAAAGGACCTGCGGTTATGGAAGTTTATAAATCAGGGTCTTGAAAAATTATCTAGTTCCTGACATGATCTTCCATTGTTTGAAGTCTGACTTGTTCTTTAGTCTTGGTGGATTTAGACCACTGTTTGATCCAGTCATTTCTTCAGACATGATTGTTGAGTTTTTAACTTAATGTTATAAGTTAAATTTGTTTGTTGAGTTTAGCTCGGTGCTAGACTTGTTTAATCCTAAGGTCTCTAGGATTTGTTTGTTAATTAATACATCTTTTAATTAAAATTACAAAATAAAAGAATTAATTAATTTAAATTAATTAAAATCCCAGGTGATGTCACTGTTCAAATCTCGGTGAAAAGGGAATATTCCCTTTGAGAATGTCAATCTGTCAAAACTTAATGATGACAGTCAACAAAAGTCAAAACCCTAAAAAAACAAATATATTGTTTTCTAAAGTTAACTTTTTAGATCAAAAAGTGACTTTTCGAAAAATTCAAAAGAAGATTTCAGTTCTGCTTTGTTTTTTTATGACTAACCAACATAATCACCAGAGATTGTGAAAATTTATGAATGATTAAAACTAGGGTTTATCCTAGTGTTTTGATGGCGGCTATGCTGTTCTTCACAAAATCAACAATTTGTTTGTTGATTAAAGAACAAAAATATGATTCAAGTGAGTTTTTCACTAGAAAAGATGATTTTAACACTTTGAACGATTCAAAATGTTCAAAACAATGTGTGTTTGCTGAAAACTTGATGAAACAATACCCAAACGACTACTTTATCAAAAACCCTTAGAACCGATGAGGTTTTTCAGGTAGTGTGATGATTATGTTTTGAAAAACAGTGTTTGAATGATGAAAATCGATAGAACAATACCTGTGTATTGTTATATCTGAAAACCCTTAAAATCCGATGAGGTTTTAGAGAGTTTTTATGATGAACACGTTTGAAACTCGTGTATGAATGATGTTTTAAGCTTTAAAACCACAGAAACTTCTTCACAATGCACAAAAACAGATTAAGAAATCATGTTTTAAGCATTTGATGAATGTTAAGAGTAGAAGAAGGTTGTTGTGATGATTTTCAGCTTGAAAATGTATGTTTGAAGCTAATGAACCACTAATGTCATATTCTTGATTGAGAGGATCAAAAATCAATGTATGATTTGAGCCGATGCTCTAATACCACCTGATGAAATCAACAAATTGTGGTTTAGAACAAGTTGATTCCTCCAAAGGATCTTTTCAAATCTCTCAATCAACAAACAAGAATCATGGTGCGGAAACCCATGATAAATGCTATGAAATCAGTTTGCGTGTTTGTATGCATGAATAATAATAATAACTGCTTGATTGTATTGATTGTTCAAAAGCTTACAAAGGATTAGGGTAGTATGCTATTTATAGCCTATACAAAAAGATATATACAATTACTAAACTACCCTTATGTAAATGAAAATTACATAAAAATCCTAAGTCTATAAGCTGTCCGCTGTGGATGATTAGTTATCCGCTGTGGATGTCAAGATGTCCGCTGTGGAAGTCAGATACTTGTTCGTTGTGCATTGGATGTTGTCCGCCGTGAAGTGTTTGTTTGTTGTCAGCTGTGGAATGTTCATCCGCTGTGGATGAACATCCGCATTGGAATGTTCATCCGCTATGGATGAACATCCGCTGTGGACTTGCATCCGCTTTATGTCGTTCATCCACTGTGGGATGTCTTCATCCGCTGCAAGCACTTGGACTTGATCTTCATCCGCTACATCTTCTTACTCATCCGCTGTGGATCACTCTTCATCCGCATTGGAGCTTTTGTTCATCCGCATTGCAAGACTTCATCCGTTGCGGGTACTTTTCAAAATTTCTTTTATGTACAAACCTGAAAAAGAAATTTAAACAATAATTAGTGTATGTTATGATTGTTAATGATGCTAATGTGTTAGTTAATGATTATTTGAATGTTAGAACACATTATATTTGTTTATGTTTGATTACGGCAAGCATCATCCTTTAAAGCATTAATCCATTAATGCACTTGTTGAGTCCAACAAGGGTTCGGTCATAATCAAAAACCATGAAAAACTAAGCAAAATCTAACCTTTAATCGTGTAATGATCAAGAATTAATGCTTGCTACTTGTTGTAGTGCTTGAAACTAGATCAAAATCGATGCTTGCTTGGCTTGGAAGATCAAAATCGAAGTGTTTGTGTGTGTGTTGATGTCGCGGCCGAATGGGGTGTGGGTGGGGGGATTTGGGTTTTATTTTTATTAATATTTGGAAATTATATTTTTACCATTAAACCCTCTTTAATTATATTTTGTAAAACTTAATCCTTTAACATTTTTTAACAACTTTTAACTACAAAACAACAATTATTTTTAACCCACAATAATAATCATGTATAGTTTTCACTAGCTACACAACATATGGAATAAATATAACACGTTGGTACGTTACAAATATTCACAATATATATACATATATATATATACATATATATATATACATATATATATATATATATATATATACATATATATATACATATATATAAAATTTATAAATCATATAAGCACAAATTAATAATCAAATTATTAATTAAGTTATTATCTAATAACCATTATTAAGTATTTTTAAGTCACCAACATTCAAGGACAACTAGTGTGTGCTTACGACACGTATATGCAAGACCTAACGGAACTAACGGAGTTTGGTAATGGAAAATTACCGGAAGTCACAAAAATAAAATCAATGGGACATAACAGATCAAGTGTTTTCCTTATGCTCCTCTTCTAGCTCTTCCTCTATATCTTCCTCTTGGTCTTCCTCTACGGGTTCATCGTATTTAGTTGTCCTTCAATTTCTTCAACTCGCAGACCAGTAGTCGTTATAGTCACCTCATTCCTATCCATAAGCTCCGTCAAGGCCACCACTCCTTTAGCCAGGGTGTTGTGACTCCTCGCTAATTCCTTGTCTCCCTGCTGATCTTGCCTAAGAATCGCATTGTCATCTAGAAGTCTTCTGATAAGTTGCCTTTCAGTGTCTACGGTGGCCACTAAGGTGACCATGGCCTGCTCAACATAACAGGGATAGGGAGGCACAAGAGACAGGGAAGGTAAAGCAGAAGTAGATCTAGTCTGAGCGTGCGTTTAGCAGGAGGTGGAACCTTCTCCTACTAAAGTCAAGTACTGAGTATACTGTGTCCAGTTTCAGGGTGGAGAATGAAGAGGTAAGGCAAATGGTTGATTGTAATCAACCTCATCATAATCCAAACCAACCCCTAGGTCATTTGCATGGAATGGAAGATGAGGCCTTTTTCCAAATGATTTAGAAGGTGAAGAAGAATACGTCATTCCTATAAAAGAATAAGCATATGCAATGAAACTCAACAGTGTCTGATGCGTGTAACTAAGGCAAAACAGGCTATAGTCTAAAATGCAATGCAAATCAAATGCCATTTTTAGTTCGCTATAACCAATGGCACTGATATCAAACTGTTACACCCTCAATTTCCATAAACTGGGTTTTATTATTAGGCGTGCGACATACCAGGATCTCAGACAATAGTTACACCAAACGACATATTTATTAGAAAATCATATCTTTAAAGTTTATGAGTTAAATCCAAACGATTATCCAAAAGTCAAGTTTCATAATTAACAATGCGGAAGCAAATTTAAATAAAATCCATAAATCAGTAATGCGCAAAACACACGCGCCCAAACTCGAAATATATACATTCAAATTCACATTACTTACCCTCGGTCCCAACCAAACCAAACAAACCCAAGAATAATGAACACACTACACCCAAACATCAAACATGCATAACACAAACGCACAGCTAACCTACATTCTCGAGCATCCACACACCCAGAACTGTGAAGCAACACACATACACATATGAGCAACCACACCCACTCTCATGTATATACACCTAATGAGTACAATTGAAACCCTTTGGTCACCCCACCTTACACCTACAACCAAGCCCCAATTCGTCCAACCCTAACCGATCACCCATCGGCTAAGGATTGAGCCACCAAACAACCCCTCGGTCAAACCCTACAATGCCCAGCAAACCGTGAACACACACACACAGACACACACCCGTATATACATATGCACATGTAGAATGTCATGCCCGAAACCCTAGTCGGCTCCAGCTAATGCCACTCGATACACAAGCATCTATATACATGCTAATACACCCCATATAATGCAAGATTCATTCACATACCAAAACCTACTGCCCCATGCACCTAGAACCACACACATATAGATGCACACACATACCCGAACACCCACACCCCTTGCAAATCACACCCATGCCCATCCTCACTACCCAAGAAACACACGTAGCAAGAACACATAATAATACGGGTATGTAATCTCATCATGAAAACCCTAATAACTTAAAGAACAAAAGCATCTGTTACATACCGAGCCGATAAGTGGAAGGTTGAGCAGTCGGGAATGAGTCGTGACGTCCAAGTGTGAGAGGAAGGGGTTGTCGCGAAAGGGATCGAGTTGATGCCTTAGGGTTTTCTAGTGAAGATTAAAGGGAAAGTGGAGAGGGAGACAGGAGAGGCCAAGAGAATGAGAGTAGTGATATAGGGTTTCGGTTAGGGGGTATTTAACATTAATTAATTATTTTTGTAATATGTTTTTTAATTAAATTTAAGTATTAATTGATTATGCATTTTAGTAATAGATTGTTTAGGCTAGATTAAGTAATATTAATAATAAAAGTAGAATTATTATTATTCTCAATTATAAAAGAAAATTTAATAAATGCTAAATGACGGGAAAAAATAATTTTAATGACGGGAGATTAAGTTAACGATGTTAACCTGAAAACACGAGGTGTCATAGATTAAAGCCTTTATAAAGGCTGCAAAAGACGGACATAAATCCTATGCAGATAAGAGGCGATGAGCAATAAAGTTTAGAGTTGGGGATAGAGTAACGCTTTGGGTCTCGCCATGGAAAGTGATAATTCGCTTTCTTAAGCAAGGCAAGTTAAGCCCTCGAGTTATTAGACAATTTAAGATCTTGGCACATGTTGGTGTTGTTACCTACAGACTAGACTTACTTGAGGAGTTGAAGGAGATTCACCTAACTTTTCACATGTTGCACCTACAGAAATGTATGGCTGATGAGGATACTCATATACCTCCTCATGATATCATGGTAGATGAGAAGTTGAAGTATAGTGAAGAACCAATAGCTATCATTGATAGAAAAAAAAAGTAGTTAAGAAAAATATTACCAAACAAGTAGACAATGGAAACACAAGATAGATTTAGAGGCTAATTAGGAATTAGAAGATGAAATGAAGTGACGCTCTTCCCGGCTATTAACGAAGAAGGTTCTAATGATGAAACTTTTGGTATTCTATCTTGTACTAGTTTTTTGCCAAAATGTAAAATAAAGCAATTAAAGGGGAATTAAAGAAAGTAAGGAGGAGGTTAGTGTTGGATATTAGATGTCGGATCATTGATAATATCAACGTTATTATCGAGGTACAATATGAAGAGTTACAAATCGGACAAAGACAAAGTAATAATGTGTAATTGTTTCACTATGATTCACGAACCATAGTTTCAATTTATGGTGATCAACTATTTAGAGAAATAATTTATAAAAGGGGATTAAACTTTTGTTAGTTAATAGTTAATTAGTTAAACGTTTAGGGATTTAAAAGGTTTATTTAATTAAAAGTTAATTAGTAACCATAAGAGTTTATGCAATTAAAAATTAATCAAATAAGATTAACAAATGTTAATAAAATGGAGACCTAAACCAAAACTCGGGGGGTTTAATATGTAAATTCCTTTTAGAAATGAGATTAGGAAAACCCTAATCTCCATCACCCTATTTCCTTTCTTCAAGAACAGCAATTTGGGGCTACAATAAGTTTTAGGTTTTAATTTTCTCGAGTAAGGTCTATAGTTTGGGTTTCTTCATATGAAGACCGCATTTTATTTAATAGAGAGAAAAGACTAATGCATGGAAAAAGGTATGTAACTTGGATACTTGTTGTTTTGTTATAAGAAACCTATCGTGTTGCCGCTAACCAAAAAAAGATAAGTCATATTTTTGTAGTATATATAATATAATAATATTGGTGTTATTTGGTTTGGTAGTTGTTTCATTTCTTCATGGTAGGGGTGTGCAAGAAAGCGAAATAACCGAACCGTAACCAAAATAACCGACGCAACTGAACCGAAATAAACAAAACCGCTAAAAACCCGACAGTTTGGTTTGATGATTTTTTAGAAACCGAATCTGTTGGTTCGGTTTTGGTTTTGCTTGTAACAAAAACAAAAAAAAAAAACAAACCGAAACCATACAACCAACTTGTATATTTAGAGGTGTATTTATACACTTATAAACATTAATAGCCTATCAGTTACTTAATTAACTTATGTTATTAAAATGAGATTGAATATTTAGGTTTCAAGAATAATCTTAAACTTTATTTGTTTAAATTGATATATTAAAATGTTTTATTGAATTTTCTTTTCTTATATTTTATAGATTGCATTGAATTTTAATGTCAACTAATTTATAAGAATATATAGATTATATTTAAAAATCAATAAAATTATGTACTGTCAAAGTTTTTAGCTTAAATTCATTACTTTAAAATATTTTTTCTTTAGAAACCTGAAGCCCAAACGGTAAAACCGAACAAAACCGAAACCGAAAACCAAAAACCGAAAAAACCGAAACCGAATGGTTTTAAAAATCTAGAAACCGAAATATCGGTTTTTGGTTTCGGTTTTAAACTAAAACCGAACCAAACCGACTATGCACACCCCTACTTCATGGTACAGAGATGTTACCGTGAGTCAATATAACGTCGTTCTTCGCCAGAAAAACTACCACCTTCTTAGATTTTAGTTTTGCTTTTAAGAGGAGAGTGTGTGTGGAGTTAATGTTAAGGTGATAAATATATGTTTCGAACCTTCTCATATATTAGTTTTGCTTTAAGAAGAAAGAGTGTGGAGCTAATGTTAAGGTGATAAATATATGTTACCACTTTTAGTAAGAGAATTGTACAACTCATGACTTTGCAAGAGCAACCTAATGCAACCATTCTAGACCATTTGTATCATCTTTACAACACACATAACGATGTTAACAAACTCACCCATCACGTGGCAGGTGATTGTAACTTGTAAGTGTATGTTTCGACATAGATTTTTTGTTTGGAAAAAGTCAAATCAAATATAATACGTTTTCATTTAATAATATAAATTCAATTCACTCTATATATTGTACGATGTTGTTGTGACGACCGGCGGGTAAAAACTAGTATACATTATTTACAAAAAAAAAACAAATGTTTACACTTATTCTAGATGGTTATATTTGAATGAGATTGCATTACTCTTACGGAGTCTACTTTTCGTATGAAGTGCACGAATTTTATGACGCAAGAATTGTTAACCGTTACATGAAATTATCACGCAAGAAATGTTAACTGTTACATGAAATTATCAAGCAATGAATTCTTCTTGCGTGATAATTTCACGCAGGTGTTAATCATCTTTAAGTGATAAGCTACATACACTTAAGCCCCGTTTTGTTCACAGAATTTTCAGGAATTGGAAATTTTTCCATCAGAAATCATATTTCGTTCGTAGAGTGATGGAATTGAAATTAGAAAATTTTCTCACATTCATGACAATTCACATTCCTTCCACTTACCTATGGAATGTTTAACATTCCAATAGAATGTTGAAAATTAACATCCCAATTTCATTTAAAATTGACCAACCAAACACGTTATCAATTTTTATAATATTTCAATTCCAATTCCAATTCCATTTTCATTTCCAATTCCAATTCATTTGCAGAACATTTTGCGAACCAAACGGCCCATTAATATAAAAAAAGACTTTTACGTATTTTCTATTTTTAAGATCACAAATTACATAAATCTCAAAGCTAATAAATTAATTATATATTTTCCCTTCCTAAAATATATATAGTTCATATTATCTATTTTATTAAAATTACCAAATGACTATTTTACCTTGTTTTTACTAGAAGATTTTTACATATTGATTTTTATGACTATAATTGTTTAAAACTTTTGATAGTTATGTTTTGTATTTAGAGATATAACTTTGATTATCGATTATTGTTGTTTTTAAATGAAGTTTTAAACAAGATGTAAATTTGTTGTTTGTATTTATATAGAAAACTAAAACTCAAAGAAATATGTTATTGATGGTATTAGAAAATAAAATGTGTACAAATAATTTTGTGAAATACATGTAAAACAATCCTCCAATAAATAATTTCAATAAAATGATTAAATATGTAATATATATGTTTTAGCAAAAAGAAATATGTAACTGATTTTTTAAATTTGGTAAATATATAATTAATAATTTTAGTAGGGAAAATAAGTAAATGCCCCGTATAAAAGAGCACTTTGTATTTTAAAATTGCACAAGTCAATTCATAGCATACGATAAGATAAGGACCTATGTAATAGTGTGTTTCTCTCTTATGTTTTCAGGATTAAAGCTCGTCGAACTTCAAGAGATCCAACATGAATGAGCAATAAGAGGGAACAGCATAGTGCGTTAGAAGCTCGGTCCTAGGTGATTATAATATCGCAATCAGATTTGTTGTGTTGATTATAACCAATAATTCATGATCCAAACCAGTAATGAAAGGAAACCTTTAACAAGCCAGACAAGACAGGAATTTTAACAAACCAGCTCAGCTAGGCTCGACTTCTTGTATTCACATAATCACGCTGAAATTAGCCTCAAACTCGGGTCTGGCTTGGTTTTAAGAAGAATTAACGCATGCCTTAATTCAAGTTCAACATTTAGTAGAAGTTTATAAGGTCAAAACAATACATAAACAACTTTTAAGTCCTAATAAGTTAAAAGTTAAACAAAATACATAACAAGTTCCAGCAGCAGCAGAATCAACAACCTGTACAGTCAAAAAATTTGCATTTTTGTAAGCAAAATGGTGGTCCTTTCAAACAATAAATACAACATCAGCAGTAGCCTACATGAATACAACAGATTCTTCGGTGTAACAATTTCATCAAAACCTGAAAACACACCAAATTCCCTGGTGCGATTAAAATCCCGATCAAGCAGTCGATGCAGGATCACAATTTGAGATTGCGTATTTTGGTTAAAAAGGATTTTTAAGTGATTACTTTCCAAAAGTTAAAACTCACCCGCTAGATGATAGAACAAACTGAAGTGATGCAAAATTTAAAAATTATTTTAATGGGACTGCTATTTACAGGCCATTTTACCTACAAATACTAACTGGGTTCCAAAAATTAACTGATCAATGCTCTAATTCATCAATCAACTCCCAAGTAACTGGAGAAAACCATAAAATTTTAAATTACCAACAGTAGTATTGTTGGGATGGATGCAGCGTCTCTTGAAGGGCTTTCGTTTTCGGGTCGGATCTTTGGTATAAAGGAGGCCGCCGCCCCTCATTTCTTCATTGGTACGATCCGAGAAGGCGTTGAGTGCTACCTGCAGTCCAGGATCGCCGGTAGAGTTGTGCAGATCGACGAACCTCGCACTATTTTTGTAGACTGCAAACCTCTTCTCCTTCTCTTCAATGGTTTTGTAGGATTTGCTATGTTCGATCGCCCACGCCTCGAACATAGCCCTCAGATCCTCCTCTGTGCGCAGGCTGCAGGCGAAAGCCCCGAAAACTGCCAAAGATTACAACAACCCACTTATCGGAATGTTCCCTAAGAAGTAAAACCTGAGCATCAAGCTTCGATCGATACCTTTTGACTGGAGAATCGGAGAGAAACAGAGGGGAAGTGACTTCTTCGGTAGCAGGGCGCCCATTCTGTCCGGTATTGTTTTTAGGGTTTCTTCCTTTCTTCTCTCTCTCTCTCTCTCTCACTTATATGGAGAACTAAGGTTTTATTTTTCCGTAATGAACCTAAGTAAGATTCTCAATTTTTTTTATATTTTGATTTTTTTTAACATTTTTCATTTATATATGATTTATTAATCAATAATATTTTTTGGGTTTATTTTTCGCTTTTATAAAATACTTATTTATAAGTTATATAAATAAAGGTTTTAGTTGAAGCATTCACATTTCGTTTTTTATAAATTTATGAAAGTAATTTTTATATTATATGAAATGTTTGTAAGTAAATTATAAAAAAAACATTATTTATTTTTGTTATTAGAACATCACTCTTCCTTTCTCTTATATGTGTGTGTGTATACAGAAAGATAAAGAAGATGAGAATATTCCAATAACTAATATATGTATTTATAATATGTTCATATAAATTAATTTATAAGATTTGTAAATAAGTATTTTATAAAAGCAAAAAACTAAAAAAAAATTGTAATTTTATTATTTTAATTTATATTGTTTTACAAATTGTATTTTTTTTTTAAAATTGTAGCAATATTTGTCATTTCATTAGGTCATCTTTTTGTTGATTTTCATATATTTTATTCGATGTAATTCACTATAAGTAATCATATATATGTTGCAATTCAGTGTAAGCATTAAAACTTTCCACTCAAATAAACATAATGTAATTTATTTGTAACTTAATGTTTCCGTTACATGAATTTTATTGTAACAATCTATTATGTTTATGATGTTTACATATTTTTGTGTATTTTTATGTTTAATTCTAGGTACTTCTTTTGTTAATACACTATGTTTTATCATTATAATGAAATGAACATGGTGTAATTTATAATAAATAATTGTTGCAAAATGATGTAATCAACGATTAAAATTAGGATTTGCATTCAAAGAAACATGAATTTAGTTCATTCTAAAGGTTCTCATATATGAACGTTATTATAACAAACTCTTTGTCTTTTCTAATGTTATTAGATATAGGTATGTTTTTAAGTTTAATCCTAGTTTTTTTTGTTTTGTCTACACGTTATAGTAATGTAATAAGTAACGGGTGAGAATAAATTTTAAAAATTTTCGAAAATATATTGAATTTAAAGAGAAAAATGAGACGAGCTTAATGGTGTGATTTTTATAAAAAAAATAATTATATATAAAAAAGTTATATAAATAAAGGTTTTAGTTGAAGCATTCACATTTCGTTTTCTATAAATTTATGAGAGTAATCTTTATATTATATGAAATGTTTGTAAGTAAATTATAAGAAAAACATTATTTATTTTGTTATTAGAACATCACTCTTCCTTTCTTTCTATATGTGTGTGTATACAGAGAGATAAAGAAGATGAGAATATTCCAATAACTAATATATGTATTTATGATATGTTCATATAAATTAATTTATAAGATTTGTAAATAAGTATTTTATAAAAGAAAAAAACTAAAAATAAAGAATTTGGATTAACTTTTTATAGGTATATATAAAAGTAAGAAAAAATTAAACTAAAGAGTACTATAACATAATTAATTTTAAAATATTAAAAAACATTTATTAAAATATGAAAATTTAAAGCAAAAAATTTAAAAAAAAAGAAATTTTACTTATGGTCATAAGCCTTATTACGGCCTCGTAAGTTAAAGTCATTACGGGCCGTAACGACCAATATGGCCGTAACATTTTATAAATTGACTGATTTGATATTTTGCAAACCAATACTACCCGTAAGGGCCTTCAAGGGCCGTTAAAGAAAGTTAAAGGGTGTCCGCATAACACCTGACATGGTGTTCCTTTATCGGACCCCTTTATAAAAGTGCCTAGATATAAGAAGTAGGAACACCATGTTAGGTGTTATGCGGACACCCTCTGATTTATTTTTACGGCCCGTGAAGGTCCTTACAGGCCGTAAGGTGTCTGCAAAAATTAAATATTAGATTCTGGTACAAACAACCGTTAGCATTATTACGGCCCGTGAACGTGTCCCTGTGAATGACCTTACGGCCCGTGAATCTATTCTTTCACGGTTTGTAAACTGTCTCACGAGCCGTAAAGATATTCGGAATATTATTATGTGAATTAATTATTCCTTGGTTTTCGTGTTTTCTCGTTTTTTATAATTATTTGACGTGACATATTATTTCTCAAAAAACATGTATCAATTATTTGATTTGATATAAGATTCTATATTCAACGATATATAAAGGAACATATGTTAATTGTTTTAAAACTCACGTGTAATTGGCAGATTGGCAAGAATTGGTCTCGAAATATTATGCAGTTTTTACGTAATGGAGATGCTCAATTATGTAGGGTGTATTACATGGGTATTGTGGATCTCCGCTTACAATTTTGGTGAGGCCTACTTGGGAACGTAGCTTTATGTTCAGATGTAAGATTTTAAATAAGTAATTGTCAAAAAAAAAATTTAATTGTAGAAAAGTATTTGTTATTATTATGTTACAGCATATTCGGGAGTAGACAAATAGACTGATAATTTGGCGATTTGAATAAATACGTAGAACATAAGAGTTGTCGGGTACTGATTGTTGGACGATTCTTCTATTTTAGTGGTTTAACTTAATATACATAGGATCCGTTGGTGGTAATGAATACGCAGATGGGAGTACCGATCTATTTCTTTCGCTATGGAAAGTTGATACGCTAAAATTGTTTTCGTGTTATAATTGTGATCCAATTTTAATGAAAAAGAAAATATAACTATGATTAAATTTTTTATAAGTGTAAGTATCGATCACTGATAACGATGAAAATTGGTATCTTTTTAAGATTTCTATAGAGTCAATACAAGTTCTTATATTCTTTCCATACGAATGTCGTCCAAATACGTGTGATAATTCGTGGTGCATTCATCGTAATGTTCGGGGGGTTATTGTGCAATTTGAATCGTATTTCCTTTATTTTCTTGCACGTATACATAATTGGCAACACTCTGGACAAGAAGAAGTTAAAGCATTGGTAGTGTCTGGTGAAACTGTGTGGCCTCCTAACGGGGTCATATTGGTCAAGATTCAGGAGTTGTTATTTGTATGTTATTGCGTAGGCTGGTTCAAAATAGATTTTTAGAGTGGCGGGAAGATAATTTACAAGATGCTTGCCTTAGATTTCGACGATTTATGGCAGATAAACCGTATTCAAGACAAACAATGTAATTATTTATTATTTAATATTTTTATAGTAAATTACCATTTGCATCCCTAATGATTTCTCATTTTAACCGTTTGCATCCCTGTTGTTTCAAAATTACCATCTGCCTCCTAACCTTTTAATTTATCTTCATTTGAGTCTCCGTTGTTTTACTTTTATCTCCATTTGAGTTTAAATGACTAACACTGTTAGTTTTTCTGTTAAAGTTATTAGTAAAAATACTAAACTACCCCTAATAAATATAAATTTTTTTTTGAACCAATCTAACAACATCATCTTCTTCATTCACCAACACACTCTCACTCTCTCTCCCCCTCTCCCTCTTCACCACCATCTGGACATCACCACAACCACAATCCATTAACATCTTTTTCTTCATTCACCACCACCGCTCCTCCGGCCACCACACCACCACCCGTCGCCACCCTTCCTCTCGTCGCTTCACCACTGCCAGCCACCCCTCCTCCCGTCACATCATCACCACCGCCAACCACCCCTCCTCCCGTCGCATCACCACCACCAGCCACCCCTCCTCCAGTCGTAACACCGCCACCTGCAACTCCTCCTCCCGTCGCATCGCCACTACCTGCAACTCTACCACCGGCTCCTCTGGCTTATCCCCTTGTGCCTATGCTCGTGTCATCTCCAACTCCGGTAGCTGCACCTTCTCCTTTGACTTTAAGCCCGCCGGTGCCGCCCACCGGAGCTCCTACTCCGGCGGTCTCTACCGATCTTTCTCCGGCACCATCGGCTACAGATGTGGTAAGTAAACTCACTTATAGATCTGGTTCGCCGGAGATGAGGTTTGGCCGGAATGTTCCCGGCGGTACACGTGTACGTTCTTTTCCGACGACGCCGTTTGCTCCGCCGAAGGAGGATTATCAGGATCTGGTGTACGCTGTCGCAGGGGAAATCACAAGGATGAAGATAAAGATGACAATGTCGATGAAGATGAAGATGAACACCGCGACCCCCCTTCACCACCACCGTGTACGTTCTTTTCCGGCGACACGATTTGGGTTAATTTGAAGGGTATGTAGGTGGATTTGGAGAGTTATGCAGTTGGTAATGAAGGTATTGATTTGAGGATTTTGGATGGGACGTGGAGATTGCAATATACCTTTGCTTTTGATGTTCTTGTTCTTCTTGATTCGTCCTCCAAGCTTCCATTTTTTAGGTGTTTGTTGTGTGAATGAGCTTAATTTCTTCATTGTTGACTGTATTTAGTGAAGAGAGAGGAGATAGAGAGAGAATGAGAAGATAGAAGGGTAGGGTGGGATGGGGATATTTTTATTTAAGAGTAAATTACTAATTGCATCCATGAAACTACATGGGTATTTTTGTTATTTTATAAAAATTAACGGAAAAATCTAACGACGTTAGGGTGTTGGACTCAAATGGAGATAAAAATAAAACGTTAGTGGGTGGATGGCAATTTGAAACTGCAGGGATGCAAGTGGTTAAAATGGGCAAATGTCAGGGATGTAAATGGTAATTTACTCATATTTTTATTTAATTATTGATATGATTATTGGTACAATCTCTAACAATAACATAAAACTAGCTCGAAATACAATATTTAATCTTGTTGGTTTTTAAGAAAGTTCCAAGCTGCAACATGATTTAAAGATGTTTCGAGTCTTCCCCGATATTGTTCTTGAGCCCTTGCCATAATGTCTGTATCATTCCATATAATGCTTCGGTTATTGTGAACGTTATCATATTTTGAGTGAAATGTCGAGATATTTCTTCTCAAATCAAACCATTTGCTGCTAAGTTCACGAGTGGTTCAAGTTTATGTAATCAAACACAAGAATTTGATGAAAACACGTTGATATCTGGTTAAAAAATTGAAGACTCCCCGACAATAGTACCCGAATATTCCAAACAAGATCTTACTAAAGTGGTCCCTTATTCGTCCGTCCAAGGATTTTGATGTTGTGGAATTGATGGTGAACTTGATGTAGAACTTGTCAAAATCATATTATTTGAGTATTTTTTATGAGTAAATATGTTAGTATTTATAGTGCAAAAATAAAGTAATTTTTATATTTTTCAATCAAATTCACGGGCCATAAGAGGATACAATCTTCGGTATAACTTACTTGAATGTTTTGGGCACCAATCTTCTATAAAGGTGCTCAAAATTATACGTGTATATGTCAGGCGTGACAAAGTTAATTAATACCGACCACAAATGCTCAAAATCACCCCATTCATCGTTCGAAAAACTCGCCTTGCAATGTTTAATAATATTTTTTGATATATGACATATACAAGGTAGTCGCACGATATTTGGAAAAACTTCTTCCCACGCTTTCATCAGAGCAAGGTTACTGTTGATAAGTATAATGCGGAGTCCTATACACTTTTACTCCAAACTTTCTTTTAGTTGTCTAAAAACCCATATGAAATTAATCTAACACTCAAGATCGATAAATGCATGAGCAAAAGAAAATGATTTCAAGGTTGATGTCACACCAACCATTTGGACAAATGGTATTTTGTAGACGTCTATTTTATACGTAGTGTCTATCATCAACACATGTGGGTAGGCGCGCCATAAAGTGTGAGATGTGGGTTGTATAAAAAAACTCCGTCTGTGGTATTTGTGGGTTCATCTATGTGAGGGTGCACATTCATTATTTTGTTGTAGTATTGTAAAAAACATCTGCATTGAAGTTTTGCCGATTCTGCTTGAATTTTTTTATTTTCGTGAGGGCATTATATATTGTTCTTAAGGCTGACACATTTTTGGATTTTGTTCCCTCAGTGTGCCTAAAATGTTTCAAGGCTCAATATTTTGCTCTGTCATTTGCTTTACCGTACAAATCTCTTTTTCGGTGAGTCTCATTGCGTATGCATGCCCCTCGAGGTGTTCATCGGCTTCATGATTATGAGTATCATCTACAACAACTATTATCCACCAAACCTTTTTATTTGGTACTTTCCCTATAATTCAAACCAACAATTTGTTTTTTTGATGCCAGTTTTTGTAAGAGTGGGTGCTTCTTTATATACTCCACCGCGATCATATTTTAACCATAATTTAACTACCAACCAACTTATGTTTTCTTCGATCGTCTCATGAAAATAACATATCCATTTTCATTTCACGAGATGAAAAAACATAATAAATTTAATTAATATAATTAGTCATTATCAAATGACAAAAGTTTGTAACAGTTAAGTAATAATGTGATTCGTGTCGTATAACACTCTTCTTTTAGAACAATCACCTTTGTTATCTCTGCTACTATCACCTCCGTTATCGCCGCCGCCATCACCGCCATAATCACCTTCAAAATTTCTAACATTATCATCGTAGTTAGATGCGTAGTGTTCAACATAGTTACCACCCTCGTCACTGTAATAACTATAACACTCGACGGGGTAATAGTTAGAATCGGAACCGAATAAATAATTGCTATCCCAGATTGACATCGTTAATAAACTATATCGCTTAAAAACGATACAAAAATTAAATATATCAATATGAAATGGTTTAATAAGTAACGATTTATATAGTATTTTACAAAGAATATTACGTCGAGTTAAATAATTATCACAAATATCGAGGAATATTAAATCGTATCAAATAATGTAATAAATACAAAATTACACCGTAATCGAGGAATATTACATCGTATCAAAAAAATAAAAAAAGTATTCGACTAAGGTAACGGCCCTTGAGATACTTAACTGGCCGTATATACAAAGTCGTAAATTTGCTTACGGGCCGTGAAAATTCAGTCAGTGAAGGGTTTCACGACCCGTTAAATGTTTGAACGACTGATTCGATCGATTAGGTGCAGACTTATACGTCCCGTGAAGCCTTTTACGGGCCGTATGGACGGCTTCCAGATATCTTTGAGAGAGCCCTTTATAAAATTAAACTGATTAAATAAATAAAATATTAAATATAATAAAAACGTATTAATTATGAAATTATATTTTATGATGATATATGATTAAAATAAATTTTAAAGAAACACAGGTTTTAGAAAATGTAATTTTTATATATATTTTAATATAGCTTCCAATTTTAATTATATTTTGTTTATATAAATTTTATTTTTTAGAAACATCAATTTTAAAATATTTCATATGTTTAAAAAGGTTTGATATTTTAGAAAATTATCTAACTTTATAAAAATTTATTTCTTTAGAAAGAACATAAATAAAAAGATATATTTCTTAATTTATTAAAAAACTATTTTAGTCTAAAAAAATTAAATAATATTATGAGTAACTAAAATGATTATTTAATAGAAAGGATAAGTAGATTTGGTGATGAACAATGTGGTGTTGTTATGTGTCCCTTATAGTAGTTATCATTTTATTAGAATAACAAAATTACATATCTATAATACCGTATTTGCCCTTACGCTGTGTTCCCGAGTCTTTTTTAAGGAGAAATGGAAGAAAATGGATGGAAAGTAAAAAATAATCATGTTCCTGAGTTTTTTTTAAGAAGGAAAATGAAAGGAAACAAAAAAAACCTTGTTTTTCGAGTTTTTTAAATGATCAAAATAGGCAGAAAGAAAGGAAATTTTTTAATAATTTTACCTTCTAACTTTCCTACCAAAATAAAAGGAATGAGAAAAAAATAGAAAAGGAAACACATAATATCGTTACTTTCTTTTCATTTATTTTGAAGTCTGGAACACGAAATTGTAATATTTCTTTTCATTTCTCTTGGATGTCGAAGAATTTATTCCCTTTATAATTTTTTACTAATTCTGTAAATGCCCTTAACATGCCTTGGACATTTATAGTTATACCACGCCGTCCCATGATCCCTTCATCTCCCTTGGACATTGAAGATGGCAATTGACTCCCCATCCATTCCTAGGTCCCCCTCCTTCAAGAACTCGGTAGAGATCGATCCTCATTTTTTTCTCTTCTTTTCTTGAATATTTACGAACCTTCTCTATCGGTAGAAGAGATCAATTGGTCACTAGCACCACCAAGGTGGCTTTTTGGGGTTACAAGAACTCATTATTTTTGGGGTTTCAAGAACTCCGTCTTTGAGAAAGGATCTTGACAAGAATGCACCTCTACCAACATCATCATCATCATCTTCAAGAAACATCTGCAACTCAGTGGATGTGGGCGAGGAATCATGTAGAATTGGTATAGAATATGTTAGATTTAGGTAGAAGAATAACGTTATTTCATTTCATTAAATTACCAGTGCTGGTACCAAGGAGCGGAATGTGAAGGATCTAAGTGGGATGCAAAAATACATCGGTAGGGGAGCGTTCCACCTTAGAGTGAAGCACCCACGCGAAGGTGACCACCAAGGTTGGCTTAACCTTACTTTATGATTATCTATTGCTCGGAATAAAGGAGAAAAGGCGGTGCTGGAATTGGAACAGACGTGGTTCGCCTGTCACCCGGCCACGTGGATTGGCCAGGGTCTTCTTCCTGCCGGTGATAAGCCGGAGGAAGGTGAGGATGCCTCTACCTGGAGGGAGCAATAAGCAACCGGGTGATGAACCCAGCACATAAAATTCCATTCCAATCAATAATGCAAGCAAAAGTTCCTAGATTCATGGAGGAGTCATTTACAGGTGTGTATCGTTCTTATCTAATTGATGTACAAGATCACACTTTGAGCGTCAAAAGTGTCATAAATTATTATTACTCATATGTTGTGGTATATATTCATGCAGGTGTATACAATAGTGAAAGCACTAACAAAGTAAATACTAGAGATTTTTAATCTATGAATGTGAAATAATAAACTAAGACGCTTTTATACCCATCTTTTGTATTAATAGGCTTGTCTTCTTTGCATTCTATTAGCATTCCTAGAATTCACAGCTATGTTTCTATTTTCTCTTTTGAAATGTGCATTTTTGTTTTGAAGGGATGAGATTATGCTTAGGAGCATACTCATAATTTCTGGAGTTCATTTGAATTGATTATTTCAAAAAATAATGAGGGTTCTACTTTGGTTATTTTAAAACATGTAGTCTTGTCTAGATATGTTTGTAGTTACTTTTGGGTTTTCACTATTATAATTTGAAATCTAACCTATAAAAGGCATTAAAAGATTTTGATAATTAAACATTTCAAGGAAGACTCCTATTGACAACAAAGCATAAAATCATACTTTCTATTTGTAGTTTAGAAATTACTTTAACATATAAGCATTTTTTATAGTTAAATAAATTTGATCAAATTTACTATATTCTTGTTACTTAATTGTTATTTCTACTTTTGATGTTGTGGTCATCTTCTTGAATTAATAATTCTTGGAACAACAACAGTTTAGGTCATATTCCTTTTGTTCTATGGTCACTTTTATTGGATAATGGCAAAAGAAAAAAATTTGTTTTTTGTCTAATAGTTACCGTCTATTAATACTGAAGGCCAATGATAATATGACATATACAAAGTCAAAAGTGGGACCCACTTGTGGATTTCAAAGTTTATCTTTTTGTTTTAACTTTGACTCAAATCCACAGCATATATCTTCTCAACAGTTCCACTTCATCTCTCTGCTCTCACAAATCTTTAACCTAAATTCTCCCAAAATTCACCTTCTTCTTCCTTTCTTCATAGATAAGCTTCACCTAAATGGCCAACATCGATCGTAGAAACGACCCAAACTTCTCCATGCACCTACATAGGCAACACAATCAAGTTGCCCTGTTGCACACTGAGAAGGATCCAAGTTTCTCTGACGTGTGTAGGTACCTTTCTTCGTATCACTACCTCACCTCCCTTACAATCGATCCTCCTCTCTATGAGGATCAGTTGCTTGAATTCTGGCGGACCTGTCAAGAGGTCACCATGGATGGGGAGAAGGCACTGTCTGCTACAGTGCAGGGAGGATAGTTTTCATCACTCCGGCCATCATAAACACCCATTTGTAGCTGGATGTGAAGCAGGTGAACTGTCCTTCCCAAAAGATGCTGTCAACCATTCCTTTCAGTAGATGGGCTATGAAGGTGACTTCTCAATCAAAACATTCAGGAAGGGGAAGGTCTCATCCCAGTGGAAATACCTCCTCCATGTCATCATACACAGTTTATCTAACAAACATGGAGGATGGGATCAAGTTCCAGAACACCTCTCCTTCATAGTCCATAGGATGGTACAGGGAGTCAAGTTTAGGTACTCTCAATTTGTTTACACAAATTTGCTTGCTAACTTGGACTCCTTAGAGTATTACATGTTCCCCAGGTATGTTCAACACATTCTCAACTATGAATTAGGCTCATAGTTGAGGGGGACAGGTAATATTCTTAAATTGGGAAAAATGAGGCCCGACATTTTCAAAATCTTGAAGAAACCAACTGTTGGCTTCTCAGGGGTAGAAACAGCCCTTGTCCTACAAATGTTTGAGCTCATTACTCAGGGTGACAACCTAGCAGCACCAGCTAGTGTTGATCCCACACCCTCCACCTCTCAACCACCTCAAACACAGCCTACCATTACCATCACCTACACTAGAAAGAGTAAATGAACCCCTGCACTTTCTACTGAGCATGTGCAGGCACATATATCACAACCCATACAGGAGGAAGTGGAATCTCGAGCTCCCACTTCCCCTAAGGAGCAGACCACTCCAATCCTTGAAATGATCAGTGCTGAGGTTCCTCATGCTCAGCCTGATGAGCTCACAACCCCATAAACAGCCTTATACCATCACTTTGAGTCTCAACACTCAAGTGATCAACCTTCTGGGGACAGCTACCATCCCCAACCTCTAGACCTTGACCGACCCATCTCCAGTCTTGACTTTTACTCTGATGAAGATTTAGGCTTCAGTGAGTACCATGAATCTCTCATCTCTTCCTATACTCTAGGAGAGATGAGTGCTCCTGCTTCTACCACTTCTAGCCTACATCAGTAACCCCCTACTGAGGTGGATCTTCCTGAACATGTTCAGGAGACCCATATGGAAGAGGCTCTCACTTTTGCAAGTGATTACATAACTAGGACCTCAACCATGGCAACCCAGCCTATTGACACTTCTTTGGAAGTTGTCATGAGCCAAGGGAAATCCAGCAGCCAAGAACCACATGCTGGTGGTAAGGAATAAGACTTAGGTCCAATTCTCTCATCCCCCAATGATTCTTCATCTGAAGATGAGGGGAGTCTGAAACAAAGAGTGCACCTACTGACAAATACATGCACTTACTTGGTTTCAAAAATAAGTCACTTGGAATCTCAAGTGACTTTCTTGTTGAAAAGGGTCAATGACCAGCAACTTGAGATCACCGATCTTAATGGCCAATTAGCTGAGAGACCAATAAGGACAACTCAACCTGGCCCATAAGAACCTGTGATTGTTATGGATCAATCTCCCATCTCACCTATGCAAGAGGGTGATGCTACCAAAAAGGGGGAGGAAATCCTGACAGTCACAGAACCTGGGAGTTCTTCGCAGAGTATGGACATAGAGGAATCACCATCGTCTCTTGCAGTTGTCCACACTCAGCAACCTCCTCAAGTCAGAGATCTAGACTTGCTTTTTCAACATCTGTTTGAGGAGGGAATCCCAAGAGTAATGTCTGCCCCTTCTGAGAATCCAATCATGGGTTGGGGGTATGACAGTAACAGGAGAGCTCTTGTAATCTTTAGAGCTTAGGGTCAACTAGAAATTTTCAACATTTCACACCTGAGTTTCTATGAGAGTATAAATCTGGTGGATCTGCCACTTGTCGACCCTAGCAACAACAGACAAGCTGGCAGATTGGCTGACCGGATACAAGACAGGGTGCTAGAAGAATTCAAATAGAGATCAATATTACATAGACAGAGACTAGCAGGTGAGGCCTTTGGTCAACTGGAAGTTAAGGTGGACCCTAAGATTAACTTCAAAGGGAAATCCTTGACTGCTAGTGGTTAAGCCTGTAAACCTTGAGATAGGATCTCCTTCTACACCCTTTACCCTCAGTGAGGCACTCGCTGGTGATGGTGCTTCACAACCTCTCTCTGGACAGAGTTTGACAGCTGAATCAAGCAATGAAGGCCAAAGCTCTCTCCTCCCTGAGTCACCATGGCCTGTGGTTGACAAAGGAAAAAGGAAGTTAACTCCTGAGGAGATGAAGAAGGAGAAGAGAGAGAGGAAGAGGAAGCTGAGGGGAGAGAGTTCAAGTGGTTCCCCAGGGTTCATGGAAGCTATAATCCGGGCTGCCCCCAGTCCAAACACTCAAGAAGATGAGTTGATGGCAGCCAGGTTAAACTACCTGAGAAACAAAAACTACAATGTTAATGAACTCATCTCTCTCCCCTTAGAGGAGTTGAATGAACTGGCTGACACTGAGATGTCAAAAGAGAGGAGGGAGGCAGAGGATGCAAAACTGCTCCTCAAAGTCAAAGAACAAAGGAGGTTGAAAAGACTCTACAAAGATGCTCCTCTACTCTGCCCAGTTCAAGAAAGTCCTGAGCTAGAGACTGTGGCCACTGAACAACCTCAGGTAGTTAATGAAGAAGAAAGACTAAAGATGATCAACTACCTGAGTGCCACAGGTCTCTATCAGGCACATATGAGTACATAAAGTTTGAATACAACAAGCAGCTGGAAGAACAAGCCAAAAGAGAAAGGCAAGCTACAAAGAAGAGATTAAGGGAAGAAGCTTTAAAGTTAAGAGCCATCATCCACAAAAGCCAAAAGAAGTCTGCTGATAGACAAAGGATGATGAGCTTCTTAAAGCTGTATGGGTTCTCCAGAAGGAGGCTTGGTCCTATGTCTCTATCTACAATGGATGAGCATATTAGGGTGATCAAGCAGAAGATAAAGAAGGGAGAGCTGGTGGACTTGCATTCTCCACCAAGTCCAGCTCAACCTAAAGTTGAGGTGAAGGTTGAACCTACCGAGACAACACAACCTGAAGCTGGAGCTGCATCTGAGCCAACTTCATCTTCTGATCCACAACAGGGTCCTCCTCTCTCTCCTTCAGAACCTGTGAGAGAGGAGAACCTAACTAAGATAGACACAACAGAACCAACTGGTACTTAAGACCAGTCCTCTCAGTTGAGGAAATCAGGGAGGAGAAAAAGGATGGCCAGAAGAAGATCTACTTCAAAGAAAAAAAAAAGAAAGACATCCACCTCCCAACCTCAGGATGAGTCAGAGCATCCTGAGGAAGTGCATGAAGAGGTCTCTCAACAAACTCCAATCATAATAGAGCCTATTGTTGTTGGAAAACAAATTCTGTCCTGAACTTATTCTGAAGATCTAGACAGATGGTATGTCATAAGAGATCAGGGAGAACAGCATGTCTACTTCACAAATGACATGCTTGAACTTCCTCTGCATGATCTCTATGACATGAGAAGGTTCTATGTAAGCTTGAAGGATCCAGATCTAATGATGAAGAAAGTTTTGCTGAAGATCCTGATGTGGACTGTCAAAATCTGAAGAACTTCTCTGTTTTGGTAGCATCAGCCTAGGGGGAGTTTGTAAGGAACATTTGAGGATTAAAGGCTGAAGCAACCAAAGGATACCAGAACAACCAAGTCTTCCTGCATGCATTAAGGAACAAAGATGAACTAGCTTCGGAAGTTTTACACTCATAAATAAGTCTAAGTGTAGAATCTTTCGAAGCCAACAGTTCAGAAGAAGTTACTTCGGAAGTTTCACACTTATCAGAAAATTATTACAAGTGTGAAATATTTCGAAGCCAAAGACTCATTTCTTCCAAAGCCAAAGATGAAGTCTTCCGAAGCTTCAAAAGACAGTATTCCGAAGCCACTTTGCTATGAAGACAGATTTCTTTCGAAGACAGAGAAAAGATGCTTTCTCTGAGTTACTTTTTGATAAAGCTAATGTACTTTCCGCTACTGCTCTGAAGACTCACCTGCTAACATTAGTTGGTAAAACTTTCATACTTTATCAAATAGTAGAAAAAGTCTTTGACTGTAACTTCCCACTTTTGTTCCTGTAGACTTGTCTGTATTAGATTAAGTCACTGAGCTATGGCATGTCACAGTCACTAGTCAAAAGACAATATACCTTTTGACTGTAGATTGATCTTGTTGTCTAGATTAGTCAAAATTCCAACTGTCTTTTTGTATATTGACGGTTGTAGGTTGTAGTATAAATAGTCTTCGGTTCTTGTAATTAGATATACTTGCAAACTCTTGAAATAGAACTAGAGAATCAATATACAACTTCCTTGAAAACTTAATCTTGTGTTCTTATGACTTTGTTCTTGTTCTTATAGTCTGTCTCTTTAATATTACTTGTGTTGCTTTGTATCATCAGTGAAGTTACCAGTTCCCTATTTGAGTGGTTAAGTGATCTAAGATCACTCCTGTTGTGAAGCTAATTGCAAACTTAAGTACCCTTACCGGTCCTGCAATCTTTATCTTTACATTACCATGTTCTCTTGAACAATATGGATTTACGTACCTTAAATAATTAAAATTTTAAGACAAGTAGATTTAAAATACTTGATTCCTTGAACACTTGAGCACCTATTTGACTAGACTACAAGTTCATGCTCTTTTCGTTGACTACTTTAAATTGGACAAGAATGAATGGAGGATAATTTGCGAGCATCAAGAAGAATCGAATGAAAAAGATGTGGAACTTTCGTGAATTGAAGAAATCAAAAAATGATTCGAGCATGGTCTGGAAATATGAATTTAAATTCTAATCTATTTGTTTTTCAGATTAATGAAAACTTGGGATGAAATTCGTAGTTTATAAATGAATTTCTTGTTCAAAATAAGAAGAATAATATGGGATTTATTCATGTGTTTAGAAAATACTATAATTAGTTTTCTTTATCAAGATTTCATTCGTTTAATGTACCCTCTTCTTTGTGATCGAATAGTTTTGTAAATTAATCTGATCCGTATGATTCTAGTATGTTTTGCCTTAGTCTCCAAACTAATTTATAATGATTGAAAATGTGAATGACTAAACCACCTTAACAATTCCTTAAAATAAAAGTAAAAATCCTGGGTTGTTCATCCGCATTTCTTTGGTCTTCATCCGTATTTCTTTGTGTTCAAACGCATTTCTTTGTGTTCATCCGCATTTCTTTGGTCTTCATCCGCATTTATTTGTGTTCATCCGCATTTCTTTGTGTTCATCCGCATTTCTTTGTGTTCATCCATATTTCTTTGGTCTTCATCCGCATTTCTTTGTGTTCATCCGCATTTCTGTGTTCATCCTTATTTCTTTGTGTTCATCCGCATTTCTTTGTGTTCATCCTCATTTCTTTGTGTCCATCCGCATTTCTTTGGTCTTCATCCACATTTCTCTGTGATCATCTGCATTTCTTTGGTTTTTCCACTTGGGCGCATGACCGTAGGCGCATGGGCCCTATTCAGGCGCCCCGGGGCAACACTTAGCATTTTTGAAAATTTCAAACCCTTCTAGAAGCCTTTGACCCCGGTCTGCAGACCTCCAAACCAGCCAATGCATGGGCTGTTGCCATGCATTCGGCCATTTCACCACCCAACCACACCACACCTCAGTTCTCCCTAACCCGAACCCACACTCCACCTCTTCCTATCAAAAACCGAATCCCCACTCCATTCCACCCTTTTTACCCACACATTCGAACTCTCTCCCTACACTTGGTCTCTCTCTCGGTGATTGTCATAAACAAACCCGAGAACTTTTCAGTCTTCAACCGAGCAAGAACAAGAACTCAGGCTCAAGATTTTCGAATCAACCACTCTTGCACTTTCTGAATCACTCTAATCATGGGTATTCTGTGTAAACCCATGACATAGTTGCAACTTTGGTGTGACTTACTGCTACTCAAAAGGTACACACTTCATCATACTCGTTTACCTCGTGTTTGTGCCATGACATCTACCCGAAAACCCCTTTTCATGGGTTTTCAGGACCATCAAACCATCTGCCCCTAATCTAACCCCCATTCCACACTTAAAAACCTATTTAAAACACCTTATAAACATTTTTATAACCTGGACTTATCGATTTCAGAATGAAAATGGGTGTTAAAACCCGAAATTTTATGTTACACATGTGTAAACTATTGCTTTAATACCCCAACCTTGACCTGGTTTATTTGTACTGTTGCATCCGTGGGTATAGTCTGAATTTTCAGAATGTTTGATGATACTAAAAGGTTATTATTGTGGGTTGGATGATTTGGTTTGGTGTTATGGACCTTAGAAGCATGTTTAAAGACCCGAATAGGTGATGGAGGTACCTAAAAATGGCCAAATCCTTAAAAAGTATTAACAACTTGTTAGAAACAAAATTTTCAGGCCCTAAGACTAATAAATTAGTGGCTAAAACTTGACTTGGTGAAATTTTTGGGTTAACATGTAAATCTTTATGAATTTATTTGACTAAACATGTCTAACCGGGGGATTTTTGGATGAGATTCTAAAAATAATGTAACGACCCTAAAAACCAATGAAACCATAATATTTCAGTAAGTTTGAGGGCCTTAAACTCATATTTTGATGAAAAGATTTGAAATGGAAAGAACCAACTTCGGGGTAAAAATTTTGGAAACTTGAAGGACTAAAGTGTAAATTCTAAAAAATCGACCATATTTCAGTAAGTTTATGAACAGAAGCTACTATTATACTTATTTTTATGTAAGAACTTGTAGGAAACTAAAAACGGGTCATTTTACGCCAAAAACCCCAACTTTCCTAAAAAGAAAACTTTTCGACACCAATTTTTCTAAGGGATGTGGTCATATGTATTCTAAAACATATTTTACCTTTGATTACCCTCCCAATAGTCTAAAAACCCATAGCTTATGCATATGTCTTGCTCATAGGGTGCTAGGACCTGAATCTATTTGTGTGTGGAATCTTTGACACTACTTGAGGTGAGTTTCTTGTGTCCCCTTTTAATTACTATTTTGGGGTGAAGCATGCTCTGTTTGAACTAAACTTTATTGGATACTATTATACGACGCTATTGTATATTGTGGCTATTGTTAGAACTTGCATCTATGTGTATCACAGTCATTAATTCTACGTGAACCGCTTGTTTATATGGGTAGATCTACTTGGGGAATCCCCCACACACAGTGCCTTCCGATGAGAAGGGTACCACACTGAGATCCAGCGGGGTCGTTGTGGCATGTAACAGATATTATGAGATACTATGGTGTACCACCCGGCAGGTATGGTATATTGTTTTGAGGCTCAGTTTCCCCTATGGGATATACCAGCAACACAAGTTTAGAAGAGGCTAGCTGGGGCTGAGTGCAGGGTTGATTGTGATCCCATAATTGTGATACTATGTTTTTAAACTTAACTTTGGTTTCAATGAGTCCTTTTTTTTAAACACTTGAACTCACTAACTTTTTAGTTGACACAAATTCTTTTGAGCTTGTTTCAGGTAATCCTTGATGAAAGCTTGGGTTTTAATGGAGACTTTATGAAAGGCTTAGCACCGTGACTACCCATGGCATTACTTGAACTTTTAAAACATTATTAAACATTTGAATTTGTTGGGTGTTAACTTGGATAATTTTGTAATGGACTATTTTTTTTTATGTTCGGGTCTGACTGTGTTGACCCGGACAAATTTTTATTTAACGTAATGCCATTGTGATTTCTCTCCTTGTGTGATCTTGTGTCGTTTGTTTCCGCTGCCATGTATGTGACTAATCTGTGACGTCCCACCCTCTCCTTGGGCCCGGGGTGTGACAGATTGGTATCAGAGACACATGTTGTATAGAAATCGGGAATATCTTAGTAGACCCTAGGCTACAACCCTGATACCCTAGAACTGTCCTTGTTTTGGGATGTGTTGGAATGAGTGGGTTGGGTAAATTGATGATTACACTTGATCAACGTAATCATGAATTTACCGGACGTGTGAATTCTGGCACGATCCCCTATTTGGTGTTAAAAATCTTTTCTTTTGACTGGAAAATGTTTTGTGTGAATCTAAACCTTGTTTTATCCCTGCGGTAACCTGTTCTTTCACTATTATGAGATACTACTACCATTGTTACTGTTGTAACCACTATTATGAGATACTATCGTCACTATTGCCATGAGCTATGAGAAACCAAATTACTCATGATGATTTTATAGGAACTCGAAGACTATGGCCAACAACGGAAAAACTCCCGCATTGCCTGTAGATGAGACCGCCCCTGTAGGACGGCTAAGGAGGGCGACTTCCCCGTCTCAATATGAGGAGTACATCAGGCGGTGCAGCCACCCCGGTTGGATATCTGTTACATCTGACGACACCGAGCCATTCGAAGATTCATCCCCGACATCTCAGGCGAGGAGCCGGACCCGCTCCAACTCACCCCATGTTCCAGCACCGACAAATTCGCCCGTCCCACCTATTGGGAATAGGGGCGCGCGAGTCATTACTCGGCCGCGGAAGAGCACTAGACCTGGAGCATCTGTCTCGTTTAGGATGCCGCCTCCTCCACCTCCTCCTACGGCAGCTCATGCACCGGCACCTCCGATGATGGGACCACCCAGACGCCAACATCAGGACGAGTTCTGGATACTGCCTAGACGTAGCATGTACGATGGCCCGAGCGTTCTAGCTGGAGATCGCTACTCGCAGTCCAGCCGCCGTGCCAGTGACTTTAGTCCTTCTGACCCCGTGCTGAGCGACATACTGACGACCATTCAACGCCATGAGCTCACACTCCAGCACACCACGCAGACCTCGCAGTTCGCCCAATTTCAGGCACTAATGGCATCCCATGGTGTCCAACGCTTGAAGCAAGAACAAAGGAAGAAGGGGTCAGGCTGGTTCGGGTGGTTAAAGAAGAGATGGCAATAGTGATGGACTGATGTTGATTATTGAATGATGCTACCATTATGAGAAACTATTTATTTCTGACACTATTTTTGGGGGTGATGGCACCTTCCAGCTTGTATTGCTACGAAACTATCGACTCTATTGATATTTTTTTTACTATCTACAATTGAACTTCTTTTATGATACTACCTTATCCATTGCAGGTTGCCTGATTTGGGTTATGCATTAGTATATTGTAGGGATCTAATATGATTGCCTTTTTGAATTGCTAATTGACTCTATGAATATATGAGACTATATATGACTTATTATGTGTTGGGTGTGTCCTCGTGTGTTTTGTGGAGCAACCTTAGGGAGTCAATTGGTGTGTGGGATACTCGAAACAAAATTTATGAGACACTAAACGAGTTTATCTATGATTGACACTAGAATGCCGCCTAGAAGGGAAACACGCGGAGGAAGAAACAGAGGTGTTGGACGCCCCAGGGGTCAAGGTGGGAACCGACCACCCACTCCACCTAGGGCCGACCCTGAGGAAAACACTAACCATGAAATAAATGCTGATCGGGAAAACATGACCTAGAATGAGAGGATTGCCAACTTGGTGGCCCAACAGATTGCTAATGCTATCCCCACCATCATCGCGCAAATAAATGCTGATCGGGAAAACATGACCCAGAATGATGGACCCGGAAACCACGCGGGAGATGCTGAGAATACCGAAGAGGTAAGAACGGGGTGTTCTTACAAAACATTCATGTCTTGTAAGCCAAAGGACTTCTTCGGCACTGAAGGATCAATTGACACATACCGATGGCTAGACAAAATGGAAGCTGTACTGGACATAAGTGAGTGTAAAAACGAACTTATGGTCAGGTTTGCCTCACAATCCCTAAAGGGACCAGCCCTAGAATGGTGGAAGACGGTAGTTCAGCAAAGGGACAGGGATGCTGCTGGCCGCATGAAGTGGTCAAAATTTTGAGAACTGATGACCGGTAAATACTGTCCAATGAACCAACTGGAGAAGCTTGAGGCGGAATTCCTGAGTCTGGAAATAAGGGGCTCAAATTACACCGGGTACATAAATAGATTCTCAGCTCTATCCAGTCTTGTGCCTCACTTGGTAACTCTTGAATCTAAAGGCATAGCCCGATTTGTCCAGTCTTGTCCCAGAGTCAGAAGCATGGTCTGATCTGCTAGACCTACAACTCTCCAATTGGCTGTCGATCTTACTGGCAGCTTAACGGACGACCTGATCAGGGACGGATGGACGGATCAGGGGAGGAATAAGGATAAGAAGAGGTTAACGGGCGAGAAGAGAAGGTGGATCGATGTTAGAAGGGCCAGTGGCGGTGGTAGTAGCTCAAACAGGAGGGCCGATGAAAGGGCAAGACGTGATGAACAAGGGACAAGAGGCCAAAGGCTGTATGTAGGTACCAACCCCTTATGCACCAAATGCAAACTGCACCACCAAGGGGAATGCAATCCGATGCCTTGTTTTAGGTGCAAATGAACTAGCCACCTGATTAAGGATTGTACTTTTGAGCCCGGGAAGCAATGCTACGAATGCGGGGATCCGGGACACATGCGAAACAAGTGTCCCAAGCTGGCAAGAGACAAGGACGCTAGGCCTAACAAGCCTAAAGGGAGAGCATTCGTAATGGACCCTAATGGTGCCCGCAAAGATCCCGACGTGGTAAACGGTACGTTCCTTATTAATAACCACCCCGCTACTGTTTTGTTTGATACTGGAGCAACTGGTAGTTTTGTTTCTACTACCTTTAGACGTTTAATTGATTAGGAAGTTTGTGCCCTAACTGATGCTTACGCGGTAGAATTAGCCGATGGCAAGATAATAGAAACCAGTGAGATTATCAAAGATTGCATGATAGAATTAGAGGGTAACCCGTTTAAAATAGACTTGATGCCTATCACTTTAGGAGGATTTGATGCAGTCGTGGGAATGGATTGGTTAGCAAAATATAAGGCTATAATTGTGTGTGGTGAACGCTTGCTTAGGATACCTTTAACTGATGGAAGCACGCTAACGATCCATGGTGACAAAAACAACCCGCTATACCCTATGATTTCCCACTTGAAGGCTACCAAGAGCCTCCGCAAGGGATGCTCCGCCTTCATAGTCTACGTTACGAAAGTGAGAAAGGAAAAGAGGATCGAAGATATACTGGTGGTGGCTGAATACCCAGAAGTTTTTCCTGAGGACCTACAGGGACTACCTCCGACTAGACAGGTCGAATTCCAGATAGATCTAGTGCCTGGTGCCGCACCAGTGGCCAAGGCACCCTACCGACTCGATCCACCCAAGATGAAGGAGCTAATGGTGCAAATCCCAGAATTGCTGGATAAGGGATTCATTCAGCCAAGTGTTTCTCCGTGGGGTGCACCGGTATTGTTCGTTAAGAAGAAGGATGGGACCCTATGAATGTGTATTGACTATCACGATCTTAACAAGCTTACAATCAAGAATCGCTACCCTCTCCCAAGAATTGATGACTTATTCGACCAACTACAAGGAGCCAGCTACTTCTCTAAAATAGACTTAAGATCGGGATATCACCAACTAAAGGTGAGAGAAGAAGATGTACCCAAAATAGCTTTTCGAACAAGGTATGGGCACTATGAATACTTAGTCATGCCCTTCGGACTGACTAATGCACCAGCCGCGTTCATGGGTCTTATGAATCGAGTGTGTCGTCCACACCTAGACAAATTTGTCATTGTATTTATCGATGACATCCTGATTTACTCTTGAAGCCGAGAAGAACATGTGAAGCACCTCAGGCTGATTCTCGAACTTCTCAAGAATGAATGGCTATATGCAAAGTTCTCCAAATGTGAGTTTTGGATGCGTGAAATCTAGTTTTTAGGGCATGTGGTGAACAAAGAGGGAATTCAAGTAGACCCATCAAAGATTGAAGCCATTAAAAACTGGAAAATTCCTGAAACCCCTACTGAGTTAAGGCAATTTCTTGGTTTAGCTGGATACTACCGAAGGTTTATTAAGGACTTCTCCCGAATAGTACAGCCATTGACCGCTCTAACTAAGAAGAATACAACCTTCACATAGGGAATGGAGTAGAATGAAGCATACGAATTACTCAAGGAGAAGCTGTGTAGTGCACCAATCCTCGCCCTACCTGAAGGCGTTAATGATTTTGTAGTCTATTGCGACGCCTCGCGTCAAGGACTGGGATGTGTGTTGATGCAGCGAGATAAGGTGATTGCTTACGCGTCCAGATTATTGAATGAGCACGAGAGAAACTATACTACCCATGATCTAGAATTAGGTACCATGGTGTTTGCCCTCTAGATATGGAGACACTACCTTTATGGTACAAAGTGTGTCATTTACACGGACCATAAAAGTTTGCAACACATTCCGGAACAAAAGATGCTAAATATGCGCCAGCGAAGGTGGGTAGGACTGCTGAGTGATTATGAATGCGAGATTCGCTACCACCCAGGAAAGGCCAATGTGGTGGCTGATGCCCTGAGTAGAAAGGAAAGGGAGAAACCCCTTCGTGTCCATGCTCTAAGAATGAGCGTGTTTACCAGTCTTACCGTTAAATTGATAGAAGCACAAAAGGAAGCCCTGAGCAATGATAAACTAGCGGAATAAATGCTAACAGGAATGAAAAAACGTTTAGAATTATGTAGTGACGGACTGTATAAGCACGAGGAAAGAACCTGGATACCTAAACACGGGGGAATTACAGAGGTAGTCCTGGATGAGGCGCACAAATCTAGATACTCAGTTCATCCAAGAAGTGACAAAATCTATCAGGACTTGAGGGTTCTTTTCTGGTGGCCCGGAATGAAGAAATCCATTGCCAGCTATGTGGGGAAATGTCTGACACGTGCAATGGTAAAGGCAGAGAACCAAAAGCCATCAGGAACCTTACAACAGCCCGAAATCCCTGAGTGGAAATAGGATAACATTACGATGGATTTCGTTACAAAGTTGCCAAGAACTTCTCGTGGGCATGATGCAATCTGGGTAGTAGTGGATATGCTGACCAAATCAGCTCACTTCCTACCCATTCGGGAAGATTACGATTTACCGAAACTAGCGCGACTATACATCGATGAGATTGTAACAAGACATGGAGTACCCCTATCGATTATCTCAGACCATGATAGTCGTTTCACTTTACGATTCTATAAGTCTCTCCAATAGACTTTGGGGACACGACTTGATTTAAGCACCGCATACCACCCTCAAACTGATGGGCAAAGTGAAAGAACCATTCAAACACTAAAGGACATGTTGAGAGCTTGCGTGATCAATTTTGGGGGAAGTTGGGATAACCACCTTCCTCTGGTGGAGTTCTTCTACAATAATAGTTACCACGCAAGTATAAAAGCAGCTCCATATGAAGCCCTATATGGTAGAAAGTGTCGATCACCTTTGAGTTGGAATGAGATTGGTGATAGCCAAATAATAGGGCCTGACATTGTAATGGAAACCACGGACAAGGTATTCAAGATTAAGGAACGACTAAGAGCAGCCAGGGATTGTCAGAAGAAGTACGCCGATGGAAGGCGGAAGCCCCTGGAATTCCAAGTGGGCGATAGAGTGATGCTAAAAGTAGCGCCATGGAAAGTCATGGTGAGATTTGGTAAGAAGGGCAAATTAAGTCCAAGATACATTAGACCATTTGAAATATTATCGAGAGTTGGCTCGGTAGCATACCAGTTAAAGCTACCCCAAGAGCTGAATTACGTACATGACACTTTTCATGTGTCAAACT